>JACAXG010000297.1:0-44690 GCA_018881555.1 Amblyornis subalaris
CAGAGTCTTAAGCTTTGTAACAGGTCGGCTTGGTTTGAAATTCTCTCTAACTGTATTGTCATTAGTCAGTTTGAATTTGTTCTTCCTCTGAAGATGCTTCATTGGTTTTCTCTCATGTATCTCTACTTTCATTGGTTACACTCTGTTATCCCTACCCCTTAAAGCAGCAGAGAGAGAGCGGGTAGGGGTCTTTTCTGTTAACTCCCCTTCAAGCTTTGTTCGCCCTGCCTCGTCGGCAGAGACAAATAAACTTGGAATAAAAGTTACAGAAGTCCAATTCTTTCGTCCTCTTGCCCTCGCTGCTACCTTAAAGAAGCTGCCTGTTGTGAGAGAGTTGTCAAACTGCTTCTGTGCACTGAGAACCCAGGAGGTCGCGAGCCCAGCTGAATCCAGGCAAGGGCAGAAAAAGCGATAATACAGCATGGACCTGGCTCTCCTGAAGCCATGCAAATTATGCTGACTTCACAGGCCAGATCTGTGCAATGGTTTCCACACCCACCCCCCCATCACTATCCCTGAAAAAATTTACATTGCTCAATTTGTCCTTTTAAGTCGTGTTCCCAGGGCAGAACAATGCAGCCATGGGAATGGTGGCTTTGGATCTACGGGACTTCCACAGACCTTCTGGACTGCGGATGTCTCCAACCAAAAACCACAAACCTGATCCTGCCAGATGCCTGTCCACCCCAGATCCAGCTCAGATGTTTGACCGACATGGACGCTGATGTGACAATCGTCTCCTCCTCTGCGTGGCCTCCTACATGGCCTTTAACCCCTGTGGAGTCGGCTATCGCAGGGTTGGAAAAACCACACAGAGCTATTTAAGCGAATGACCTGTAGTAGTGGAAAATGCAGAGGGTCAAACAGCTACAGTTCAGCCCTATGTCACCTTAGGTCCGCTTAACCTCTGGGAGTGGGATGTATTGGCAGTTTGGAAGGTACAGATCGGGACACATTGAGCCTTCTACTAGCACGAAAAAAACAAAAACAAAAACAAAAACAAAAAACAAAAACAAAAACAAAAACAAAACAACACACCTGCAACAATTGTTCTTTTAGAACAGCAGCAATACTTTGAGTGGAGCCTTACCAACAGCGCTCCTTCGCAAAGTGTGTTGCAGAACATTTCAGGGCAGATTGCTTATCATCTGCCCAGCCATAAATTGCTGCAGTTGGCAAATCGACCAGCCTTACCTTGCAGCCAAAATAGTCAAGTGCTAGTACAAGGACCCACCGTCTTCACTGACGGTTCCGGAAAAGGTAGAAAAGTCATTGTTACCTGGAAGGAAGAATCTGAGTGGCAAGTGCTGGAAAGCCACAAGTCAAGCTCTGCCCAGTTGGTTGAACTGAGGGCTGTTGCCATGGCTTTTCAGCAGTTCTCTCAGGTGCCTTTGAATTTGGTCACTGTCTGCTTATGCAGCAGACATAACCTAATGCTTAGATTATTCACTTCTAAAAGAAGTCAATAATATGGCTCTATTACACTATTGATATAGATTGTTATATTGTGGTGTGCAATTAAGTCACACCAGTGAATCAGGGAAATGGAGATTGTTACACAATCTCTAGAAAGTTAAAGAGACTCGTGACATTGTCAGAGCTTGTCCTGACAGTCACGGACTCACTGCACCTCTGCCATCGGGGGTAAAACCCAGAGGCCAAAGAGCTTCGCAGTTTTGGCAAACAGGTGTAATCTATATCCCTGAATTTGGCCAACTTAAATGGCCCTGCTTATGTCTCACAGAAGACGCAGCAGGTTTTGCACCTATGGTGGCCAATATAAATGGCCCTGCCTATGTCTCACAGAAGACACGGCAGTCTTTGCACCTATGGAGTGCAGACCATAGTTTTGGAGATTCCGCATTTTTCTAAAACAAAAAGGGGAATGCATGGAGAAACCCCACAGAGCCGATTAGAAAAAGCTTTATACACAACTAATTACCTTACAGTGCCACCAAATTCGAATGATTCTGTTATTTTGAATCATTTTCTCTCATTGCAGTCTTCAGGGGAGACGCACCTGCCTCGAGCGAAAGTCTGACTACAGGACCTATTCACTGACAAGTGGGAAGGCCCGTGGGAGCTCACTGCTTGGGGTCATGGGTATGCTTGTGTTTCCACAGATACTGGGGTATGATGGCTACCTGCAAGATGCGTTCACCCTGACCTGTGGCACCAGAGACATAACAGGCAACTTCCAAAAGATGAATGGAATGCAGTCCATCAACCAGATGATCCTTCTGATGGTGACCGGAACACCAACTATCAGCCGGATGGTCCTTCTACAAGCACAGACTGAACTTTAAGTTTCTTTGTTATGGAGTCAGAATGTTATGGAGTCAGAATGTTAGAGCCCATAAGGCTATTTAGAACTAGTAATTGATATAGAGCCCTTAAGGCTATTTAGAAGTAATAACTAATGTAGAATTGAGTTTGTTAGATGCATCTTCCATGGCACCGCTGGAGAATCTCTCTGCCTTCTTTAAATCAATGTCTGATTTAGATTTGATTTGGTAACCAACCAATTGCCAAACAAATTCCTTATGCTGTTTGTTCTCCTTGCTGCATGGGATCCTGCAGAGGATAACAAACGCCACCTTTTTGGTCTTAAACAAAAAGGGGGAATTGTGGATGCTGAAAAGCTTTAGCAGAGAAATTTTCCAGCTTCTCGCACTCTGTGAGAAGCTGTCCTTTCTCACAGAAGCTATGTAAACAGCGAGATGTTTTTCTAACGACACTTCTTCATATCATACACTTGTGGACTTGTTATTATACCGAAAGCACAAATATTTTGAGCAAGGCATTGCAATAGCTTGGCCAATCACCCTGAAAGGTGGATGGCTGAGGAACCAATGACCTTGTGACTTTCAAGCATACCAAAGGTATAAAATAGGTCTTTATATTAATAAATAAATCCACTTTTCACCAACTCTCGGATCATGATTATCTCGTGATTCCTCACTGACCCCAGGAAAACAGCGACATTACTAGGGTTATGTATTTATCTATATATATATAAAACAAGACAGTTAAACGGCTGTTGTATTAAACTGGATGGATTTTGGGGTCCCTTGGAGTCCTTCTGAAAGCGTGGAGTTTGTCCGGTGGTGCCTAACGCGTTCGGCAGTGCACACACACACACATAGGTGTACTTAGTTGAGGCAAAGAGTCGGAGGGGTTCTCCTTATGTGTTCCACGAAATAGGTTTATTCCATGAATTGTCAGGGAAGGAGAGAACCCAGAACAATGGAGGGTTCAGGGTTTTATCCCAGGGGCAGTGGAGGCGGAGAGACAACAGGGACCAATGGGTTGAGGGTTAGAGGGGCGGAGAGAAGGCAGGGTAATACAACTTTAACCAACAGGGGCAAACGAGGGGAGGAGTAGGGGACAGGGATAAATGGGATGCCTGAGTAAGGGAAAACACTCTGGAACTGAACCTTATAAGGTAACAAGGAGTAACAGGCTGCTTGGTCACTCCTGTGGCTGGCTCAAACACCCACAGCATTCTCTGCTGCAAGCTCAGCCACCTCTACATCTCACCCTCCTTTGTTTAGAAAGAAGAAGAAGACAACTTTTCCCATAGACCTGACCAAACACCTTTTGGGCAACTAAAAATACATAAAGCAATAAAATTATTAGAATAATCTATAGTCCAGTTTTTAGTGATGATGTTACCCAGCCTCCTAGCCCCAGCTGTCCCAAAAGTCCACCGAGTCAATCCATTCTTTCTTTGGTCTTCAGCTTTTTGATTATTGTCACGTGGATGTTCTGATTGTGTGATGACAGGTCACTTTCAATCCCGACATAAGCCTTTGGCTGAGGTGACTTAAACGGGACAATCTACACGATGTTGCCGGCTGCTATGGTGGTTTAGCAGACTCAAAGGAAGTGGAGGTGGTTCATTCTGGCGATGTGTGAGGGTTGGGTTAGGCTTTTCTGTGGGCTCATAAAACAAAATCATGAATAAATTATAAAATAGTTTTCCCTTAACTCTCCATTCCCCTACTCCCCCTCTTCTTAACAAAAACATAATATAGGTATTGGGTATAGGATAGGTAAAAGGATTATGAGGTAGGAAAACACATGAGGGAGAGGTAGGAGGAGTTAATGGCTTGGGGTTTAAACTGCCTGGAGGAGGCACAAGTTAGATGTTTTAGTAGTTTGTTGACTTGCGCCGACATCGCCTTCAGGCAGCACTTGCTTGATTTGTTATTTATTTAGGAAAGGGGAGAGGTAATAAGGGAATAGAGGCCCAGGGGAAATAGGGGGTGAGGTGTTATATAAAGAAACTTGGGAAAATGAAATGATAATGAGGAGACAGAAATAAAATTCGGAAGGATACAAGACAGGAAAGACCTATTGCTCCGCAGCTCTAGCTGTGGGGTGACAGGTCGCCCTGGTGGCATGGGAATGGGCCAGCGGCAGCAGCTGGATGGCTGCGTCAGGCCCGCGTGTAGAGACTGCTGTTCGGGCCAGGCTCCAGGCCAGCAGCGTGGGTAGTGGTTGTCGGCAGGCGTTGACTGGTCGTGCTGGTGGTAGGCCGTGGTGGAACAGGCAACAGTGTTGTAGCTGCGCAGTGCCGATGTTTTTCTTGGCGTGGTGTTTGTGGTTGGTTGGTAGCGGTCGTCAGCAGGTGCCACGGGCAGCAGGGAGCAGCTTCGGACCACAGTGAGTGCCTCCCACACAGTGGGTGCCGGCTGGTCGCGCTGGTAGTACACTGCGTTGGAGCAGGCAGTGGCGTTGGTGATGTACAATGCCAGTGCCGGCTGGCTGCGAACAGCCACGGCAAGAAGTGGCGGCAAACATGGCTGCGATAGCGGTTGAGCAGGCGGCGTTACTGGCGGTCGTCGAACAAGTGGCGATGACTGCCAAGTTTGATGGCTTGCGGCAGAGCAAGCGGCAGGCTGTGGCTGACGGCATGCGGCGCCTGAGCTGCGCGGAGGCTCGGGACGCGCTTCTGCTTTCTTTACTTCCTTCTGTTCGTCTTTATGTTTCTCCCTTCGCTCCGCGGCAGTGACAACAGCAATGAATGGCTGCCGGGCGCTTGGCATGCGGCCGGTGCCGACCTATTTGCTTTTGCTGGGGCTGCTTTTGCCTGCCGCCACCGCAGACCGCGAGTTAGACGCTGCGGCGGCCGGCGGCGGCGCGGGATGGGTCCGGCTGGAGCAGCGGTGGCGGCGGCGCCAGGCGGGCAGTTTGGGGCTCGCATGGGGTTGTTTTGCGTTCCTTACAGTGCTGTGCGGCTTGGCGTTTGATATTGTTGCCCGAAACCATTTCATGTTCTGTTTCCCGAACCCTGAGTGCTGCCGGTGGTGGTATCGGCAACTTGGACAATTCCACACTGGGCACACCACAGACCGCAACAATCCCTTGCAGGTTTTTGCAATTCCGTCGTGGGCGTTCGGCAAACAGCTGGATATTCTCTATGACTTTTTCTTCCGAATAGTTTTTTGACCCTCATCCACGAACTTTCTGGTTTTTTAGCTGTGGAATAGGATCCCACTTCTTCCTATGTTTCCTTCCCCTCTTTTGCCTGGGGTTTTTCCCTCTTTTCACAGGAGTTGCCTGGTGTTGAGAGGCGGAGAACGCCAAAATGGCACCCTTCCGGCCACAACCACACCCTGTTCCGGTCTCGGTAGTGTGGGAACTGGGAGAGGGTTGGTTCCCACAGGCGGAGCCACAGATGGAGAGGGTGGGGACATCGGAAGGGGAAGCGAGGTCTGCGGAAAGTAGGGAATTCCTGATAGAAGGGGAAGGGTTCGAGGCAGGCATGCCCATCGATGCGTGGGAGGAGGGACCCGATGCGTCAAAATGCGCAGGGAAGGGAAGGGAAGGGAAGGGAAGGGAAGGGAAGGGACAGGTCGCAAGGCGGTGGAATGGCCAGTGCCACGTGGTCAGCACCATTTTGGGCCACCACGCAGTCAGCGCCATTTTGCGTGGCTGTAAGAGACGGTCCGAAAATCCCTCATCTGCCTCACAATCATCGACAAAGACAGAGACTGAAAACCCAAAAAAAAAAACTCCATAGGGAAAAGAGGACTTTTGCAAAGAAGTCCTGGCCTGGCTGAGGTGGGATGTTTGCCAAGTGTTGCCTGTGGGTGCATCCACCGAGGACTGGTTCCCCCCTTTCTCTCTGTCTCTGTACGTGATGCATTGCTGAGGAAACTAGTACAGGTCATGATAACCTGTCTTGTACACCCACTATGGATTTCCTCACCTCCTGGCCAGTTGCCTTCTCCCCCCCATGGGTGCGCCTGCTGAGGGCATTCCTGAAGATTTCCTCACCTCCTGGCCAGCTGCCCCCCTATTTCCCCCGTTTTCGGAAAAGACTATAAAGGGACTCTCTAAATTCACCACGATGAGCGCTCCCCACGGACGACGATGAGTCTATTGGCCGGACCACGAGGACATCGTCTCATCTGTTGGTAGCTATTCCCCCCCCCTTCTCTCTCTCTCTCTCTATACTTTGTTTCTTTATATCTCTCCCCTCTATCGCATAATCGTGTTGTTGGCACTCAATAAAAGTGCACTGTTGATGAAAATTGAAATCCCCGTTGTGTCTTTTGCACTCCTGAGATYGGTGATAGAACCATCACGACCCCCGCTCGCATTAGCGGATCGTGACAGTGGCCATGGCTGGGGATGAGGATATAGGAAAAAGGGTTGGGAAAGGGCCCAAGATGGGGTGATCAAGCACATCTCGAGAAGGGGACAGGGGGGACTGGGGGACGTCAGGGAGTCGGTAGCAGCCCTGTGCCCTTGGGCAGGATCCGTCTCCAGGTCTCTCCTGAGACAGGGAAAAGGGTTGAGGAACACAGGGGGAGGGAGACGGGGAAAGGTTTTTTAACTGGGGGTTAACAGAACCCGAATGTTTCCTAATACTCTTAACATATACTACGGTAATGACAAACAAAACTACATCACGGGAAATACTAGGAAAATATTTAAATAACCAAAGAACGAAATATTTGAAGTCTCCCTTCGAAAAATGAAAAGTTTCCCGAGTAAGGACTCGTTCAATTTGGTTAAAAACCTCCCTCTGGGGACGGGTTAATCCAGTACCCATCACACCCAGAAAACTCTTCCCACCACCGAGAGGAAAAGGATTAACAAAAAGAATGGAAAAAAGACCCGATATTTTTCACACTCACCAACTGGGTCAAAAAAAACTCTCTTGGAGGGGTCCTCAAGTCCTGACCGGTCCTCCGGTCACCTCCTAGGTGCCTTCAGAGGGTTGTCGGCCACCTTTCAGGCAAGACCTAATAAAACGTAGATCTTCCTTCGGGGTAGCAGCTACACCGGACGGGCACACACCTTCACAGACTGTCCTCAGGGTGCTCCACTGTTGCAAGGTATTTGAGCTGTGAAATGTGCCCCAGCCAAACCATCCTCAGTTATTCTTATCAGAGCCCTCAGGAATTCATCAAGGTTACTGAAATGTAAACTGCGCTAAATTGGGAAAGAAAAAGCTGAAGAACAGAATACCAAGACAGCAAGAAATAGATAAAGAAAGACTGTGCCGCACTGGACTAGAACCAATCATATTTTCTAGAAGGTGCATGCAGAGTGCATGGACAAGATAGGGGGGCCAATCCAGTAATGTGTGATCGCGTGGACAGTAGTTGTAAAATGTATAAGTAGAGTGTAATGTAAACAATAAAACGTCTTCTGCGTAATCATATTGATTCGTTGTCCAGAAGTCCTGAGCTCCCGCACTCCACGTTGTTGCGCCATTTGTTGTATTAAACTGGATGGATTTCGAGGTCCCTGCAGTCTTCCTGAAAGCGTGGCGTTTGTCCGGCAGTGCCTGATGCGTTTGGCAGTGCACACACACACATAGGCGTACTTAGTTGAGGCAAAGAGTCGGAGCGATTCTCCTTATGTGTTCCACGAAATAGGTTTATTCCATGAATCGTCAGGGAAGGAGAGAACCCAGAACAATGGAGGGTTCAGGGTTTTATCCCAGGGGCAGTGGAGGCGGAGAGACAACAGGGACCAATGGGTTGAGGGTTAGAGGGGCGGAGAGAAGGCAGGGTAATACAACTTTAACCAACAGGGGCAAACGAGGGGAGGAGTAGGGGACAGGGATAAATGGGATGCCTGAGTAAGGGAAAACACTCTGGAACTGAACCTTATAAGGTAACAAGGAGTAACAGGCTGCTTGGTCACTCCTGTGGCTGGCTCAAACACCCACAGCATTCTCTGCTGCAGGCTCAGCCGCCTCTACAAACGGCAACAATAAGAGAACAGACAAACCCCTTAACTGTCCCTTGTCTGTTGTTGGGAGATTCTCCGTTGGAGCAGAGAGGCTGCAGTGACTCCCCCGCGGCTGCAGGGGGCGCTGTGGCACGAGCACAACGACCCTCACATGGCAATAGCGGCTCTGGCGAACAGGAATGGGGGGGTCGCTCCCGGTGCGAACCTACAGGGCAGCAGCCCGTCTGCACCAACCTCGGCAGTGGGCAGCAAGCAGCGCAGGCAGGCAGGGTTGACTGGGGAGCGATGGACCTCGGTATCACCCACCGACAGACCAGCAGAAGGCAGGAACAGCAGAGACGAGCAGCTCCGGGTGGCAATTGGTTACAGCATAACTTTGTACCGTGCTGCCGGGGGACCCTCGTGGAGATGTCACAGTGTATCCCTGCTCTGGAGCGAGCAGGAGGAGACGTCGCAGTGTAGCAGTGCTCCCGGAGTGAAACCAGCTCTTTGCCGCAGACATGACCGTCCTCCCTGAACGCCGAGTGGGGAAGAATCGAGCCCGGTCTCCACCCACCTCTTGCCAAAGTCTCGGGCAGTTCTCTCGCGATGATAAGCTCCAGCCTCTGGGGAAACAACCCCCTTGCCAGTATTTCCAGGTCTTTGTTTTTCTTTAATTGGAGGAATTGTCCTGGCCTCTGGGCTGGGCAAGTGATCCCTTTTGTCCTTAAGTATCGTCCATTCTGGGTGATCAGCACGGAATGCGGTTGGACAGATAACTCCCTTTCATTCTTAAGTATCGCCCATCAGTTCTCGGCCAGCCCCTCCCCACCTACACAGCCTCCCTGGTACATGAGGGAAAGGAAACAAATTTTCATTTTTTCGAACCCATAACACCAAGTTGAGTCTGTTTTCCCCATGATGGTAATTGGTAAGGGTTCTCCCTGTCTTTATTTTGAGCTGTAAACTTTTCCATCTTATTTTCTTCCTCATCCTGTTGAGAAAGGGGAGTGAGAGAGTGGCTGAGTGGGTGTCTGACAGCTAGCCAATGTCAACACACCACAAAAGACGATCTCTTTTCAGGCATCAGAAACACTAGTTCCGAGGGGACACTGTTCTTTGATAGACACAGCAGCCCAATTAAAGCGGCTAAGAAATGGGCTTTCATTTTATCTATAAGGAGTTCATTGGTAACAAATGATGTGGGAGGCAGGTAGAGAGAATGTGTTTAAAGATTCTAAATAGCTTATGTTACAGGATACAGCTCTAGCATTTATAAACTAATAGCTTGGCCATGTATTGCCTCTCCCATGCTACAAAAACCTGATAGCTTCCACTATTACTTCAGTTCCAACCATGAAGTTGCACACATGGTATTGAACAGCAAATGCTGTAAATTACATGACTTGTCACATAGTACAAAGCCAACATTAGTGACAATAATCAGTGTACACAGTCCTATCTATTCTAGAGATCCTAGAAGCCCTTTGCAAACTTCACAGATCATTTTATAACAACTGAGCTCAGGGAAAATTGCCAGGGCCAGAATATGAACAAGCACCAGGGGCTTCCCCACCACTGAGTTGGAGCCCTCACCAGAGTGACACAAACGGTGCCATAAACACTAAGACTAAAGAATTGGCTTAAAGCAAGAAATGCTTGCTGTCAGCAAGTAAAATAATTGTTCTGTCCAGTGCTGCTGACCATTATATCTATTTAAGTAAACTGAAACATTATACAGCAATCAAGTTACAATTTCCATTTGTCTTAGAAATGTGTAAGAACATATTTTAAATCTTCTGAGAGTTGGGCCAAATTTGAGTACCTTTTTTCTGCTGCTTCTTTACTACAGCCAAACATGCCAAATTTCTGCCCAGAGACTGTTGTATGATTTATTATTAGAAAAGAAAACTAACATATATAAACAACAGGATATGCCAATCTTATTCTGATTAACTCTCTCCAAATTTACCAAAACTAATACCAAACTGAGTTAGATACCTTGGGTGTTTACTCAGAACCAGATTCTCCATATGCCAGCCCCTATATCATCTCACAGAGGCTGTCCGGTGTAAAAGTAGAATCAGTCACATGAATGCAGTAAGATGATGTCGTGGTTACTGGAGAAGTTTAGCATTATGTGGGTGTAACCCAAACTGTGTATTCTACTCCCCTCTAGTCATTTCTGAAAAACTGTTAATGATGGGTTATTTGCAGTAGTTGACCAGTGCACACCTGACCCCTCAGGCTACAAGCTGGGTGTTAAATGAGATAAGGGAGAAGAGGCAAACCCTGCAAGGCAGGGTAGTGTTTCTTTTTCTTCACAAATGACTCATCTGTGATAACTCCTCCGGGGCAGCACCAGCACAGTTACACTCACCTTGAGGAGGTCACCTCTGCTAATGGGCCATAATCGACTCAATGGCACCAGCAGAATAGGCAGCTGCAATGACTCCCAGTATTACATCATTCCATTGTGAAACTCTCTGCTCTGGGGGAGGTACTGAGCATTCCCACCTGAACCTGAGCATATATAATTCTGGGGACCTGGGACACCACCACCACCACTCGATGGATCCAGAGAAGGACCAGAACTTCCATAGGACCACTGCTTTTGACTGCAACCATCACTTCAACAGGCCTGCAACCACTACTTGATAGGACTGTGACCACCACCCTGACCAACAGGGTGCCAGGTTGTACTCTGTGGGTTTAAGCCAGTTTTCTGTGTATCATTGCATTTATTGTAATCTTTCTATTAAATAGTAACTTTGACCTGATATCTCTCTCAAGGTAATCGAGTGGGGTTCATTTCTCCCGCTGGTTTACTTTCAAACCAGCACAAATGAGTGAACAAGATCTCCATTATTACTGATTATAGCAGTTCACTTACCCTATAGTAGTCTCTGCTGTACACATCTCTAGACATACCAAAATCCCCAATCTTCACTAGCAGGTTCTCAGCAACCAGGCAATTCCGGGTAGCAAGATCCCGATGCACGAAGTGCTGTGATGCCAAGTAAACCATACCAGCTGCAATCTGCTGGGCAATGTGAATCATCTGAGATTGAGTCAGCTCAGCAGGATGACTGCCTTCTGCCATCAGTACTGCATCTGGTCCATGTGCCCTGCACCAAAATACAAGCCAATGAGGTAATAGGCCCCTTGTAAGCCAGAGAAGTGAAAGGCATTAGTGGGCCCTAAACCACAAAATTGTTTCACTCAAATATAATGAAAAAAAGGGCTATAAGTTCATTGGTGAAATAGGGGAGAATTTGCCTCTTGAATTTTTTTCCTTTACAGTTTTCTTTCATGGTGAGAAAGGTGATTTAAAGAATGTTACACAATGGGTAACATTGCTTAGGAAAATAAGGCAGATGGTTTATAACACTATATCTCTGTCCTAAACCATCACCTTTCTCCTGTTCTGATCCAGTAACTTCCTAGCTAACTTCCTTCTCAGGTGCCATCAGAGAAACAAGTGCAGTAATTTTAGATTTCTAATTCTAATTTTCCATTCATATACACAGCACAACACTGTTTTGCTGATTTCACCACTGAGGACGAGTTCTGTCCAACACTGGATTTCTGAACAATGGGAAGAGGACACAAAACACAGTCTAGTTGGAACAACTAAACAACTTCAGAAATAGGAGTTTTTCAAGATCTAGCAATCCCTTAAAAGATATCCTCATCAACTGACCCATGAGAACTCAAGGGCAAAGAAAACCCTTCTACATTTGGAAAACCCAGTAAAGCACTATAACATGCTTCATTTATCTTAACAGTGTCACAACAGTGACATTGATGTGTTACAACAGTGTCACATACATATGTCACATCGTGGTACCTTGAGGATACAGATATCAGCATGCCTATATGTACCATTTTATGACAAGCATTACTATCCAGTACTTAGTCAAGTGGCTCAAAGGTTGGTGTCATCAGCAGAATTTTGGGTTCTTTGATCATGGGGCAATTTTCACGGCACCTGGCCTGCTGGAGCCAGACAGGCTCCATCTATCTGTTAAGGGCAAAAGGATTTTAGTCCATGAACTGGCAGAACTCATTGAGAGGGCTTTAAACTAGGTTTGAAGGGGGAAGAAGATGCAACTGGGCTCTCTAGAAGCAAGCCCAAGGGTGGTAAGCCGGAGTCAGGGGTGAAATCAGCAGCCCAGCTGAAGTGCTTGTATACTAATGCACGCAGTATGGGAAACAAGCAAGAAGAGCTGGAAGCCATGGTACAGCAGGAAAGCTATGACATAGTCACCATCATGGAAACATGGTGGGATGACTCGCATAACTGGAGGGCTGCAATGGATGGCTACAAGCTCTTCAGAAGAGACAGGAGAGGGAGAAGAGGTGGAGGGGTGGCCCTTTATATTAGGGAGGTTTTTGATGCCATGGAAATTGAAACTAATGACAATGAAGTTGAGTGCCTATGGGTAAGGATTAAGGGGAAGGCCAATAAGGCTGACATCCTGCTGGGAGTCTGTTATCGACCACCCAACCAGGAAGAAGAGGTGGATAACTTATTCTACAAGCAGCTGGAGGATGTTTCAGGATCACCAGCCCTTGTTCTTGTAGGTGACTTTAACCTACCAGACATCTGCTGGGAACTTAACACAGCAGAGAAGAGGCAGTCTAGGAGGTTCTTAGAGTGTGTGGAGGACAACTTTTTCACAGCTGGTGAGTGAGCCCACCAGGGGAGGGACTACACTAGACCTGCTGTTTGCAAATAGAGATGGGCTGGTGGGAGATGTGGTGGTTGGAGGCCACCTGAGGCATAGTGATCATGAAATTACAGAGTTTTCAATATTTGGTGGAATAAAGAGGGGCATCAATAAAACCTTCACACTAGACTTCCAGAGGGCAGACTTTGGTCTATTCAGAAAACTTATTCGGAGAGTTCCTTGGGAAGCAGCCCTTAAAAACAAAGGAGTTCAGGAAGGGTGGGCGTGCTTCAAAACAGAGATCTTGAGGACACAGGAACAGACTATCCCTGTGTGCTGAAAGATGAGTCGACGAGGTAAATGTCCAGCCTGGATGAACAAGGAGCTTATGAAGGAACTAAGGAATAAAAAGAGGATGTATCATCTTTGGAAGGAGGGCCAGGTACCTCAGGGAGTATTTAAGGGGGTTGTTAGGGCATGTAGGAAAAAAATTAGAGGCCAAAGCTCAGTTAGAACTTAATTTGGCAACTTTTGTGAAGGATAATAAAAAATGTTTTTACAAATATATTAATGGTAAAAGGAAGGGTAAGAACAACCTTGGTTCTCTACTGGATGCGGGAGGGAATTTAGTGACTGCAGATGGGGAGAAGGTGGAGGTATTGAACGCCTTCTTTGCCTCGGTCTTTATCAGAAAGACAGTTTGTCCTCAGGACAACTGTCCTCCTGGGCTGGTAAATGGTGCCAGGGAGCAGGATAGTCCCCGTTATCCAGGAGGAAGCAGTCAGAGAACTACCAAGCCGCTTGGATGTTCATAAATCTATGGGACCAGATGGGATCCATCCCAGGGTAATGAGGGAGCTGGTAGATGAGCTTGCAAAGCTGCTCTCCATCTTTTGCCAACAGTCCTGGCTCACTGGTGAGGTTCCAGATGACTGGAAGCTGGCCGATGTGACGCCTATTCACAAGAAGGGTAAGAAGGAGGATCCTGGAAACTACAGGCCCGTCAGTCTGACCTCAGTACCCGGTAAGGTAATGGAACAATTTATTTTGAGTGCCATCACAGAGCACCTACAGGATGGCCGGGGGATCAGACCCAGCCAGCATGGGTTTAGGAGGGGTAGGTCATGTTTGACCAACCTGATCTCCTTTTATGACCAGCTGACCCCCCTGGTGGATGCGGGAAAGGCTGTGGATGTTGTCTATTTGGACTTCAGCAAGGCCTTTGACACTGTTTCCCACAGTAAACTCCTGGAAAAGCTGGCAGTCCACAGCTTGGACATGTGCACCCTTTGTTGGGTTAAGAACTGGCTGGATGGCTGGGCCCAGAGTGTGGTGGTGAATGGTGCCGCATCCAGTTGGAAGCCAGTCACTAGTGGTGTCCCTCAGGGATCTGTGCTGGGGCCATTTTTGTTTACAATGAACAATAACAGCAACAAAACTAATGACAGTGTACAATAAAAAGGGCAAATGATTCACATGTGTTTGCTCACCCCCCACGGAAACCACTGACAATACCCGACCATTCTCTCTGCCATGCTACGCAACCCTGAAGGGAGCCCTTCTCTGTCCCAATTAATCCTGTGCTGGCTGGAACCAGGACATTACCATCCTTTCTTCCATACCCTCTACTTCATGCCCAGATCTTCCACCTTTCAACTATGTGTATATATGTATATATATACACACACACACATATACACAAGCACAAGTATCATTTCCAGAGTCAATGGCCATCCTTCCAAGACATCTATTGAGTTCATTTAGTCCATGACTGTAGGTTCTATCCATCCTAGATGTCTTCCAGGGCAGGAGGCCTGGTGTGCTGTCAATTGCAAACTGCATCGGGAGCTCATGACTGGTGTATCTGGAGCAGTCCATCCTCATTGTCCATGGGAGTTATGACATACAGTGGCAGTGTCATTCAGAAACCAATATTATACAATTCAGCATTACACACTGTTCTCACCCAAAAATCATATCCCCTTGAGGTACACGTGTTTCCCCGTCCCTCTGCATTGCTCACCAAGTGCACCTGGGTCCTTGTGCAAAAACAATCCTACAGATGGGTTTACCTTTCCTTGAGGCAGGACTAAACCAAACTGTCTTTCCTCACACATTCCTCATATGCACCACAGGGATTTTATCCCCTTCTATGGTATGTGAAGATTTTGATTGGGCAGGGCCAGCTGGATTGGTGGAGCCTCTAGTGTTAACTAATCAGGTGGCCTTTGCTAAATGAAGATCCCAATGTTTGAATATCCCACCACCCATTGCTTTCAATGTGGTTTTTAACAGTCCATTGTACTGTTCAATTTTCCCAGAGGCTGGTGCATGATATGGAATATGATACACCCACTCAATCCTATGCTCTCTGGCCCAGGTGTCTATGAGGCTGTTTTTGAAATTCCTTCTGGGGTGCCATGTCACCACAGGACTTGTTTTTCAAGGCCCAAGATGGTGTTCCGGGCAGTAGTGTGAGGCACAGGGTACGTCTCAAGCCATGAATTGGTTGTTTCCACCATTGTCAGCATGCAGCGCTTGCCTTGGTGGGTTTGTGGCAGTGTGATGTAATCAATCTGCCAGGCCTCCCCATATTTATATTTCAACCATAGTCCCCCACACCAGAGGCTTTACCTGCTTTTCCTGCTTGATTGCAGTGCATGTTTCACAGCTGTGGATAACCTGGGAGATAGTGTCCATGGTAAAGTCCACCCCTCGATCACAAGCCCATCTGTTGCATCTCTTCCCTGATGACCTGAGGTGTCATGTGTGCACTGAGCCAGAAATAATTCACCCTTATCTTGCCAGTCCAGATCCACCTGAGACACTTTAATCTTGGCAGGTCTATCCACCTGTTCGTTGTTGCTATGTTCTTCAGTAGCCCCACTCTTGCGTATGTGTGAATCTACATGACAGATTTTTACAGCCAACTTCTCTAGCCGGGCAGCAATGTCTTGCCACAATTCAGCAGCCTAGATGGGTTTCCCTCTGCGCTGTCAATTAGCCTTTTTCCATTGGTCCAGTGTGGCGAGGCAGTCCCAAACCCAGGTCAAGAAGGTTATCTGCTATTTTGCATAAACCAGAAAGATCTCTCCCTTTTTCCAGGGTCTCACAGACCCATAGACGCCAGGCTGATATGACAGTGAACAACTGCTGTAAAGAGAGATTATGCTGGTATTTTTATGGCTCATAGACACCAAACTTTACACAGTATAAAGGATTCACTCTGCCTCACACAAGTTGGAAAAAATCCTCTGTGCACCCCAAAGTGTGAGAGGAAAAAGACCCCTCAAGTTGGGACGCTGGCTTTGAGTAATTCTTCTCTTCTGGAAGTTGAGTGAAAGAAGCCTCAGCACACCATACCATAATACTTCAGGTTTGGTAAGTCATATGAGCTTCTAAACTGTACTATTCCTTGGCTAGCCATAGTATTGATCTATATCGTGCACTGTATATTTATAACTCACTAGTGAAATGTCTTGTTACCCTGTGTAGTTAGTGATTGGCATATTTGAGCCTATTACCGATGGTGACACAGTGTTTATTAATATCTCCTTTGTCTGTCCTGTGTAGTGCGTAGTGTGTTAGAATTTTATGTCTGTTATTTTTGTGTCTATTGAATAAATAATTCATTTTTAATAGACGAGATCAGCCATCATTAAGAATCTATAACAAAAGTGATTTTACTCTGGCTAAGGTGCTGGCCATCTTAGCAAGAACTACTGTAAATCTGGGCAGAGACAAAAGCCTGGTTTAAACCCTTATTACCTTCATAAAATCCATTTGTAACATCCAGCCACTTCCACAGAGCATTTGCCACCATCTACGAGTCACTGCAGAGGTAGAGCACTGGCCATTTCTCTTGTTCAGCAATATCTAAAGTCAGCTGAATGGTTTTCAGCTCTGCAACCTGACTTGATCCACCTTGTCCCTCAATAGCTTCTGCAACTCGCTGCAAAGGACTCCATACGGCTGCTTTCCATGTTTGACATATCCCTACAATACAGCAGGAACCATCAGTGAAGAGAGTGTATCGCTTTTCATTTTCAGGTAGCTGATTATATGGTGGGGCCTCTTCAGCACATCACCTTCTCCTCCTCTTCTGATGATGATAATTGGAAATTTTCTCCTTTGGGCCATTTTGTGAGGACTTCCGAGATCCCTGGGTGACTGGGGTGTTCTATTTGAGCTCGCTGTATGATCAGCATGACCTACTTACTCCAAGTACCATCAGTGGCATGATGTGTGGCAGAGACTTTCCCTTTGAACATCCAGGCCAGCACTGGCAGTCAGGGTGCCAGGAGGAGCTGTGCTTTGGTGCCAATCACTTCTTAAGCAGCTTGAACCCCTTCATAAGGTGCCAGTATCTCCTTTTCAGTTGGGGTGTAACAGGCCTTGGATCCTTTGTATCCCCAACTCCATAACCCCAAGGGTCATCCTTGAGTCTCCCCAGATACTTTTTGCCAGAGGCTCCAGGACAGACCATTCTCCCCGGCTGCGGTGTAGAGCACATTTTTCGCATACTGGTCTGTCCTGACTGTCCCAAGGGCTACTGCATGGACAATCTCCTGTTCGATTTGTTCAATAGCTTGTTGCATAACTTCGTGCCTTTCTGGAACTGCCACAGAATTTTTCTTTTAAATCTTCTGCCACTTTATCAAGGTCCTGTTGTTCAGGGGTGAACTTCCAAACCTTTGGAGCAGAATAATCCTTCAAAAACTGACCAATTTTCTCCCACATTCCATGGCACTCATGACTATCCACCCTCAGTGCAGATCTCTAACCTCCCTAGAAATCTCTTTCTTGACTCTAAATATGGTGTGGACCACAGTGAGGGGACCTGGCAAACCTAGCAACAAGAACATGCTTTCCTTGACATCCAAAGGGAATTCAAAATTCTCAAAAGGTGGTGTAACAGGCCTGAAAGAGGAAAAGAGGATGAAAAGCTGGGGAAAATCATCTTCCCCTGTTCTTCCTACAGGCTGGCTATGATTAATGGACTCCCAAAGGTAGTGACCCAGGTAAGGGTAGGAGAGCAACTCTGAATACATGTCCCAAATTACCGTCATTCCCTTGATGTTATCATGTCATAGACTGATATCCCACAGTACAGCAACAAAGCAATCTTGAACCCTCTCCCTGCTCTGAGAAAGAGCATCGCGAGGAGCACATACGGAAATATATACAGGGGTAGGTACCACACCCACATGAACAGACCAAGCAACATTGTTACCAGTGACTCCATACCTAATAAAACAAATGTTTAGATCAAATTTGTTTCCAACCCACTCTGGGCAGATCTGTTGTTATCTCAACCCTTCGAGCCACACGTTGGGCGCCAAATGAGGCTGTTGTGGTTTAGGAATGGTTTTCCCCAATTCAGTGCCCTCACCGAGACTCTCCAACCCAGGTGCCACTTCCTCTCACTTCCCCACTTTCCCCTCCCCCTTCCTGCTGTGGGGAGATGGAGAAGAGAATTGGAGGCACAAAAGGGAAAGACCACAGGTTGAGATAAGAACAGTTTACTGGAAACAGCCATTAGATAAGAAAATGAATAGTAACAGCAAGAATACTAATGACAGAGGGTACAAGAAAATAAACAATTTACACAAAAATGGCCCCTGACAATAGGCAATACCAGATAGCTCCCCCCTCTACATTTACTCAACTGGGAGGAACCCCTTCTCCCGGGAAGAGAGTCCCTTTTCCCTGCCCCTGGCAATGACGTGAGGTGGTAATAGAATCAACTCCATGTCCCAGCCAAAGCCAGCACATATCCTTTGATGGAAACAATATAGATGTTGAATTAACAGCCCCTTATGCAAATGTTTTATGTAGGTGCTAACATTGTCTCTTAACTGTTTATTTTTGTGTCAACAAGTGTAAGCTGGAAGCAATTGTATGTGCATAAGGCCACCGGAGATAATTTACTGGTTCATAAGTTATCTATTCTTGTGAACATTAGATATCATCTATTTATGATTGCTTCACCACCAAATTTCAATTTCAGGTGCACATTCCTGAATAGCTTTTTTAATAAAGCCCCCAAACTAGCCCCCAAGATGTTGTAATTTACATTGCACTGAAATTTCCAAGGCTCAAAGTTTTCTTGCTGCAGATTAATGGCATCCTTTCAAAACAGAGAAGTAGATTCTCAAAAGCTTTTAGACATTACAGAGATAGGTTGCCGAGTGGGATCTTCTCAAGTGCCAGAAGAAAAGAGGCAAGGAAACCATTGCTACTGCAAGTTTTATAAGCAAACATTTCAGAATATGATAAAATGTATTGAAAACACTATTCTTTTGATTCCCATTCTTTTGGTGGAAAGTTTAAGGATTAACTTAAGAGTACTTCCAAATAGGTAAAGAAATAATAAGACTCCCATAACAGTACACGGGAAAAATCATCAGTGTTGAACAGATTTTCACTCTTAGGTGTCTGCATTTTTCAGTGAGAGTGGTTAATTTGACATCAAGTTCCACTAATGCCTACCTTCTCTGCTCACTTCTGACTTTCCAACATGACACATTGGTGGATTTACCTGAGGAATTTGTTAAGATCTCCGTTCTTCATATACTCAAAGACCATGATAAGTGGATCACCCTCGACACAGACACCATAGAACTTGATGATGTGCTCATGTTGCAGGTTAATCAGCAGCTCTGCCTCACGGTGGAAGTCCCTGCAGGCATTCTCACTGGCATCCTTCAGTGTCTGGTGGGAGAAAGAAATATATAAGGAAGAGGAAATGTTTGCAGAAGGCAGCAAAAATGTGAGGGGGCACTGTAAGTGTAAGATAAAGATACTACTCTACTGTGTAAAAGATGAATAAAGTACATTCTTAGTAACTGTTTTAGAAATGTAGCTGTGATGCAATTGCAATTATTAAATGGCAGTACAGTTTTCATTCCCCTGCCACACATCATCCCATTCAATGATTTCTATTGTAAGAGGATGTAGGAATACTCATGATCTTACTGTGCCAAGTGTTTTCCAAAAACAGAACAAAGAAATTAATCTTATCTAAAAAAATACTAGTACACAGCTGATCTATGGCCTTTAGCATTTAACTCAAGCAAAACTCTGATATTCTATTGGCATTTACCTTTGTTCTAAGTTCCTTAAAGTAAAGGTTTGTTTGCTTAAAATGTTTAGCAGGAATGTAGATGCATTTGTTATTTATTATTAATGTTGTTGCTGATGTTGGCCCCTACAGTGTGCTATACCTTAGGTAGATTTATAAAAGGATACATCCCTGGACAAGAACTTACAATCTGAGACCTCAGTCAGAAACTCCTTTAGAATTCAGTAAATCTATTCATATGTCTAAGATCAAGCATATGCATAAGCAACTGGAGGATAATCTTAAAGTGAGAGGAAAAGAGGAAGTAGTTACAGAACAGAATTTTGGGGGGTTGATTTTAATTTTTTCACATTTATACAGCTTTAAAATCTTGTGTATTTTCATTTTACAGGAAATATATCAACACTGGATCAAACAGGAGGCTTAAATGTATAATGAAATAATGCTAATTTAACTCCACCACACAGGCAGTTTTAGATCTTTCCTCAAGAACTATACTTCATGAGCATGGAAATGCTTTAATGCTCCAAACCCCTCCAATTCTGACACCAGTTAATTAAAGAATAATCATAAATAGCAATAAACCACTGCTATGTTCTACCTTCAGAAGATACAGTGGAATGGTAATAGGTTGCCAATGCTCACAGCAAGTGAAGCCTGGGCTCTCTACCTCTGTACTTTACAATTAGACTCAATGAGAAGGAAGATGAGACAAAAAAGTAGTTGCTTTCCCTTAACTAAGGATGGTTTTCCCCAGTTATCTAGTCCCATTATTTTCTATCCCCAATTTATATAGAGATCATGGGACCAACCACACTCATCAGAACAGACACAGAACAAGTTGATACAATGCAATGGTTCTGCCAACAAACCCAGTTCTTAGCTGCAAGTCATGGTTTGTTCAAGGTTTTTCTTCAACAGACACAATTCTATCCACTTTTCTAGTATTATATGCATGCATGTGTGAATTAAGGGCTAAAAGACAGCTGTCAGAGAAAACACTTGCCTGTGCCTGATCACTGCAGTGTCCTATAATTTTATTTTTATATTTTCTTATTAAATCTTTTCTTAACTATTTCTCTGCATAATCTCACTCTCTATCTGATATGTGTATGTGCTTACAAGGACTAAGTGCCAGCTCTCGTGAGACCTGTATGTGCATGTCCTAGTTCCGACCAGGACAGAGTTAATTTTTTACAGTAGCCGGGAAGGGGGCATGGCCAGACTCTAGTGTTATTCAAAATCCTTGCAAGGGAGGGAACTCAGTGGTACCTTGTAGCTGATAAGGTGCATAGCAGCTGTCAATTAAGGGAGAAAAAAGATGTCTTGCTGTTGAACCAGTAACTGTGGCGAGCTCACAGATGTAAGAACTGATGCACACCTCCATCCCAAAGTTACCTCCAAGGTACGACCACCCCTCACAGAGTATATATTTTATTGACTATGCCTTAGAATTTTGCACCAATCAGTGACAAAGGTATGTATGACTAGAATCACTCAAGCTCCACCTAAACATAAAGAAATAGTATAAAAGTAAGTTAAGAATGGGGAGAAGTAGGGAAGACTCCATTGCAACTGCTGGAATCAGTTGACGGGCTGAACCTTTTTTCTCCCTTACAGGGATGCCTATAGGGTAAGACCCGTACTCTATGTGTGCCATAGAGTATCTCGAGCCAGCTTTTGTTAGGGATTAGAGATTATCTGTATACTGCTTTGAATGTGTTTTTGCAGCCAGATACTACCACTGACAATCCTCCAACTTTAACCTGTAACAATTTTCTATTACATAAATAAAGAGTATTATTCCATAAACTGTTAGTGTGAGTCCTTCAAGGGTGTTATGATCCCACTTCTGACACCAAAATAATGTTAGGGTCCGATTATTATTATCCTACCCACTGCCAAGTGCTTATATAGTAGGTCAGGGACTAAAATACCAATTTCCATGCCAAGTATGTAATTTAATAATAAAACTTTCTGATTGTTTGTGGACCTTCTGAATTTTGTCGTTTCTTTTGACCAAGGAGCATTTACAAATCTTAGGTTCTTCCTTCCCCTTAAGGGTGGGTTATCACAGGAGGACCGAGTGTCTGTATCTCCCCCAAACCTGGTATGTGGGGTGTGCATGTATATGCGCTAGCAAACTAAGCTGGACTATCCAACGAGTGGGGGGGGGGCTCAGGTCATGGCTGGGGTATCAGCTAGGCGGGGTATCTGTGCTAGTACACCCAGGGGGACTTGCAAATGTGGAGTGCATGAGGGACAAGTGTGAGTGCATGCATGTTTGCTAGTGAGCATCAAGATGGACCAGCTAGAGAGTAAGGAACTAGTGAAGCGAGTAAGGGGGCTTAGGATTCAGGTAGGGGTGCTGGGCAGATAGAAGGGCCATGCCAGTACCTGAGGGATCTGTGAATGTGCATGTGCTTGTTTATGTAGAGAGTGTTGTGTATATGCTTTCACTAGTGAACTTCTCTCTCTACCAGCTGAAGAGGAGGATAGGACCTAGCTGTCTCTGTTTATGTTTTATGTAAGTTATTGAATCATAGAATTATAGAATATCCTGAGTTGACAGGCATCCACAAGGATCATCAAAGTTCAACTCCTGACCCTGCACAGGACAGCCTCAAGAATCCCACCATGTGCCTGAGAGCATTGTCCAAATGCTTCTTGAACTATGGCAGGCATGGGGCTGTAACCACAGCCCTGGGGAGCCTGTTTCAGTGCCAACCACCTTCTGGATGAAGAAATTTTCATATTATCTAACCTAAACCTCCCCTAACATGGCTTCATGCTGTTTGTCCTGTCACTGTTCACCAGAGAAAAGATTGGTGCCTGCCCCTCCACTTCCTCTCATGAGGAAGCTGTAGACTGCTATGTGCTATGAGGTCTCCCCTCAGTCTCCTCCTCTCCAGGCTGAACAAGCCAAGCGACCTCAGCCGCTGCTCATATGTCTTCCTTTCTAGGCCCTTCACCATCTTTGTTGCCCTCCTTTGAATGCTCTCTAATAGCTTTATATCTTTCTTATATTGTGGCACCCAAAACTGCACACAGGACTCGAGGTGAGGCCGCTGCAGAGCAGAGGAGGACAATCCCCTCCCTCGACCAGCTGGTGATGCTGTGCCTAGTGCACCCCAGGATACAGTTGGCCCTTTTGGCTGCAAGGGCACACTTGACTCATATTCAACTTTACACCAACCAGGACCCCCAAGTCCCTTTCCACAGCTCTGCTTTCCAGCATATCATTCCCCAGTCTGTCCATACATCCAGGGTTGCCCCGTCCCAGGTGCAGAATCTGGCACTTGTCCTTGTTAAACTTCATATGGTTGATGATTGCCCAGTTCTCTAATTTTTCTAGGTCTCTCTTCAGGGCCTCCCTGCCTTCAAGGGGGTCAACAGCTCCTCCCAATTTAGTGTTGTCTGCAAACTTGCTTAGTATACCTTTGAATCCTGTGTCCAAGTCACTTATGAAGATGTCGAAGAGAACTGTCCCTAAGATGGAGCCCTGCAGAACCCCACTAGTGACAAGTCACCAGCCTGATGTAAACCCATTCACTATAATCCTTTGTGCCCAACCCATTGCTCCCCATAGCATGATGTGTTTATCCAGCTGTGTCCTGGACAGTTTGTCCGGAAGGATACTATGAAAGTATTGAAAGCTTTACTGAAATCCAAAAAGATCCCATCAACTGGCTTCCCTTGATCAACTAAGTGGGCTACCTTATCATAAAAGGAAATTAAGTTTGACAAGCAGGACTTTCCCCTCATGAACTCGTGCTGGCTGTGATTGATGACTGTGTTGTCCTTCAGGTGTTTTCAGTATCTCCCAGAATACTCTTCTCCATAATTTTACCAAGCACCGAGGAGGGAGTGACAGGCCTGTAGTTTCCAGGATCATCCTCCTTGCCCTTCTTGAAAGCTGGGACAATATTTGCCAGCTTCCAGTCAATTTCAACCTCTTCAGGTTCCCAAGACAATGCAAAAATCAATGAGAGGCTTCATGATGACATCAGCCAGCTCTTTGAGGCCTATCAGGCCCCATAGACTTATAGGCATCCAGCTGGAGCAGCAAATCTCACACAAGTTCAGAGTTGACTGGGAGTTTATCATTCTCACAGCCATGGTCCTCCAGCTCAGGGTACTGGGACCCCCTTGGCCCGTCATTGGTGTTGAAAACAGAGGCAAAGAATGCATTAAACATCTCTGCCTTGTTTATGTCCCTGTTTGTGAGGTGACCATCCTCATCCTCTAACAGGCTGATGTTATTTCTGCACTGACTTTTGCTATTAACTTATTTAAAAAAACTGTTTATTGTCCTCCACAATTCTGGCAGCTTCAACTCCAACTTAGGTTTGGGTGCACAAATTTTCTCCCTAGTGACAAGCAGCATCTTTGTATTTCTCCCACATCACCTGACCGTGCTTCCACTGGGCATACACCTTCCTTTTTTGCCTTAGCTCCAGAAGAAGATCCCTGCTCAGCCAAGCCAGCCTTCTGCCTCACCCACTTGACTTCTGACATTTGGGAATTGCCTGTGCCCTTAGGAGGTGGTGCTTAAAAAGTGACCAGCACTAATAGACCCTAGCACTTTCCAAAGCATTTTCCCAGGGGACCTTACTCACTTGTTCCCTGAGCAACTTGAAGTCTGCTCTCCTCATGTCCAGGGCTGAAGTTTTGCTGGCACTTTCCCTCCTGTCAACAGAGATTTTAAACTCGATTGCTTTGTGGTCACTTTGTCAAAAGGGCCACCAATCACCACTCAGGAGACATCTTTCCTAGTTGGCTCCCTTAGTACCTTTACCATGAAGTTATCATCCAGGTGTTTTAGGAATCTTCTGGACCTGTTTGTGCCAGCTGTGTGGTGTTCCAGTTAATATTCAGCAAATTGAAGTCCCCCATAAGGACAAGGGCAGTTGATTTGGAGGTGTCCTTTAGTTCCTCAAAAAATAATTCATTGGTGTCATCGTCCTGGCTAGATGGTCTATAGTAGATTCCCACAATGGCATCTGCATTATTTGTTTGTCCCTTATTCCTTACCCAGAGGATCTCAATCATGCCATTGTCAACTGTAAGCGTCATACATTCTAGCTCCTCCATTGCATACAATGCCACCCCCCACCTCTTCTGCTCTGCTTGTCCCTCCTAAAGAGCCTGTAACCATCTAACATGGCATTATAGTCACAGGACTCATCCCATCAGGTTTCACTGATGCCAATGATGTCAAATCTCTGGGACTGTACGTAGGTACTGCTGAAAGTAGTGCCTTGTCTGTGGCACTCTGTGTGACCGTCTGTGTCGGTGTCCTCTGTGTGTGGGGGGGTGTGTGCCTGTCTGTATGTCTGTGTGAGTGTCTTTGGAATACCTGTGTAGCTTCATTTTTGGTTGAATCTGCAACTAGGAAAGCAGCAGCTGCTTCCCTCAGTCTGGGCAGAGACTTCGAGTCTCTGGCCACTGGGCTGGGCTCCAGGGACCAGGCAGTAGAGGTCCTGGGCTGGAGCAGCTGGAAAAGGCAGATGCACTTCTTACATTATTTAATAGGCATAACTTGTCCACAAGCATAATTCTTCCTACTTGTCCTTCCAGGGCTACATGCAAGTTGCTTATTAAGGACACTGTAAAGAATGCATTTGGAAAAAAAATATACTGTTCCAGAAGAATGATAGATTTGTCATCTAAACCCATGGAGACATCTCTCTCTTTAAATGTTGAATGATCTTCATTGTGAATTACAGTGAGAAAGATCAGCATATAGTGAAGTTATAGCATTTTACAGTAAATGAAGTGCTAGGCTCTGTTTGGTCAGGATTTTCAAAGGGAACAAGTGAATGGAAAGGCTTTTATTTTGCTACCAAGAAGTTAGCTGAACAAATCCATCCTCTTTTTCTGTTCTCTCACAGTCAGATCCAAAATTCTGTTTCTTGTTTACAATTCCAAAAAGATTATCTGCTGGGATTCTTTTACCATATGGTGTCATGGTTTGACCCGGTGTGAAACAATTTGATTGGTTAAAAACAGGTAAAGGACAGTTCTATGAGCCATTTAGTGTTCCTGTGACATCTCTGTGAAAGGAATGTTATAAAAAAAACCCTAGGAAGTGATGTAAGACTCTCTCACTTCCTCTCTTGCTCCCTGGCTCCTGGCTGACTACTAGCAAGGGAGTGGCTCTCCTCCCGGCCCCTGGGCCAGGGCCTCACGGCCCAGGGGGCTGGGGGGGCAGCTGGCCTCACTCCCCACTGGTCCTGTGCCGTTCCAGACCTGAAAGGAGCTGGTCTGATGCCATCTGGACCAAGGCCAAGTAGCAAAGCCACCAAGCCGAGAGAAGCCGGGCCGAGAAAGCCAAGAAAAAGGCCGAGAGAAGAAAAAAAAGCACTCGCTTACGGGTGAGATCGAAGGGTGACCTTACTGTTCTTGATAAAAGTTAATAGCAGCCAAAAAGACTTACTAAAATTTTGGATGACTGCCAGTGCAGAGAAAAGGCCTTGAGCCCGGGAAAGCAAGCCTAATATAGTGGCATTATCTTAGTTGGGAGCATGTAATTGTTATAAATACTTTTGTAGGCATTTTCTACAAATATTAACCTCTTCTCTAAGCTAGAAAGAAAGGAAAGCAGTCACGTAGAAGACTAAACATGGAGCCAGCAGCCAAACGGAAAAGCAGGCAAGGAGTGGCAGGAAGTGCCAAGGAAGCCATGGTTACCAGCAAGGAGATTCATATATTTTTCTGTGAGCTGTGCTGTGTGATCTGAAGTAATACTAAACTTAGTTTCTCTTTAAATTGCAATATTGAGCCATGGGGGAGTGAGAAATTTACAGCCTAAATTAAGAACATTTTCATGTTGTGTGCAAATGAAGCTTGCAGCCTTTGGAGATTATAAAGCAAGAGCCTGTTGCCTTTAGTGCCTTTAGGCTAAAATGACTTACTCTTAAAATGTTTAACCCCAACAGACTTTTCTTGTGACCCACAAACTGCGAAGTGTTTGTGGGAGAGAAGATACACCACTGCAAAAACCTGGGCGGGCTGTGGTGTTTCTAAAAGGTTTGGAACCATGCTGAAGATACTTCTTTAGAAAACTGTCTTCCATGGGATAGATCCCACTACGCTACAGAAAGAACTCTCTTTATTCCATGAGGTGGCACTAAGAACTCTTAATCATAAGATCAGAATGTCATGTTTATGTCTTTTATGTAATCAGTAAGAAGGATTGGAATGTATGGGGGGAGAATGATATTTGTATATTGTGCCTTAATATTTTCATTATTTTTTATTCTTTCTATTCCTAGTAGAGTTAGTAAATAAATCATTTAATCGTTGTTCAAGTTTGTAGCCTGTTT
The DNA here is from genome assembly GCA_018881555.1 of Amblyornis subalaris. Classification (NCBI taxonomy): domain Eukaryota; kingdom Metazoa; phylum Chordata; class Aves; order Passeriformes; family Ptilonorhynchidae; genus Amblyornis; species Amblyornis subalaris. The sequence goes on from JACAXG010000297.1 coordinate 27,282, forward strand.
TTGCTGTCTCCTCTCCTCTGAAGAACTAAGCGTGGGAATCTGGAGTTTGTCTCCAGGTCAACCCTTCACATATGGTTTGATCCAAAATGTACACACAGGTTGCCTAATTGTGAATGGACAATTTTCTGATCCCTAAGCACAGCCTAGATTCTAAAATGTATATTCTTACTGCCCTAAATAAGATACTTTAAATGTTGAACACCTTGTTCAGCTTTCAGCAGAACACATATAGGGACGGAAGACTGTTGGCAGGGAGAATTGGCAAACTCTAGTAGAGTATGGTTTCACTGATATTGTTTTCTAGTGTGGATGCATAGCTGAGGATAATTGACCTTAGTGATTCCATTTTGAGGAACAAAAAGGCTTGGAATGGTGAAGAAAGTCTGGTGTGCAATCTCCAAGATCATGATGGAAATATTCTTACTTCTTGGTAGATTCCCAATGTGCTATGTAGTTTGTGTTCTTCCAGGCTTCCAAAGAAATCCTTTTCTCCCCCTCAGAAACATGAGAATTATTCTGAATACTGGTAAATCCAAGGTTATGCTTGTTTTCACATTTGGACTGCATTTTGGGAGGGTTGAATGGAGAATAATCAAGAATCATTCCTCAGGGTCTGAAATATCATGACTTCTGGATTCCCATACAGCACATGGCAATATTATCTACAAGTTTTTTATAACATTTCTAGCAGCCATATTAATGACAATTACCCACAGATAATTGCAAAGGTCGACAAAAGTATTGCACAGTTCACAGAAAAATAGGCCTTCTTTGACTAGCAGATATACATATAGCCTATTCACTTAACTGGTTATAGGTTATTTTGTTTAGACAAATGTCACATGCATTTTTAATGACTTAAATGTTCTTTTTCACTAATCATATCCTAGATCATAAAAAATTTTGCCCCTTTGCGACACACTGAGTTTCTTCCTTTTCCTTACAAAATTCAGCCCTCATTTTATAATCCACAGCAAAATCAAATTTCATGTTCTCTTAATGCTCCGTTAGCCTTGTGAACCCCTCCACATATATTAGAGGAGTTACATGGGGATGCAGAATAGGTAAACATGATCGTTTGCAAATAAAATAGCATTAGCTGCAACCATGAATTAATAATAGAAACCCTAGACTCTTTTACCTTCACTGCCACCAAGATCTTGTCCTGCTTGGGACAGAGGTTATAGCATTCAGCCAGAAAGACTTTCCCAAAGGCTCCTTCTCCAAGTTCTCTTTTAAGAACAATGTTGTGGCGCTTGATGTGCTGAACAACTGCGAACAGAACACAAAATGGAAGTCAAAAGTGAACTGCAAGGCCACAACCGGAAGGGGTCTGTGCTTACGGTCACATGGAGACAGATTTGTCTGTAGAGTGCAGTGCATATCACAAAAAGAATCAATGTCCCTATGTCATTTATTAGTACTTTGTCCAAAAAGAATATGTTAATATATTTATATTTGAAATATAGTGCATTTTCTGGATAAGAAGAATTAACAGTGTCCTGATTTAAAAAAACAGGTGTCTGCCAAGGAAGGTGAGAACCTTCCTGGAATGGAGAAAATGTTACCCTCTCCCTCCAAATTATTATAACCTTGAAATTATGGGGCTTTCAGGCAAAGATATGGGAAAAGGAATAACAGTTCTTTACTAGGAGATATATGTAAAACCCAAGATAAACAGCAGCAACAAAAAAAACCCAGAAAACCCAATAACAGCCTTTTATTGCCTGTTGAGCAATTTCCCCTTTGGTGTAGTTGTGACCACAACCGGCAGGGGGCGCTATTGGTTCCCGGCAAGATGATGGTTGCAGTGACTCTCGCAGCTGGCAGGGGGTACTGGCAGGCCCCAGTGAGGCAGGGCAGGTGCGATGGTTCCCCGCGGCTGCAGAGGGTGCTGTGGCGTGAGCGTGGCGACTTCTCCACGTGGCAGGCGGCTCGGACACGGGGAAGGAGGGGAGATGGCTTCCCTTATGCAGAAACCACAGCAGATCGGAGTCTCGGAGCCCAACACACAGAGGTAGCCACGGCAACACACGGCAGGCAGGAGCTCAGCAGGAGGCGGCCCCAGTCCCGGGTTTCAGACAGGAGTAGCCACAGCAAAACACGGCAGGCAGGGGTTCAGCGGGAAGCAGGCCCTAGTCCTGGGTTTCAGAACAGGAGTAGCTGCGGCAGCAGAAAAGCAATGTGGGCGGACCTGAGCCGGTGAGCAGAGCTACAGAGTAGCAGAGCAGCCGAATGCTCCTGGCAAAATACGCAACTGTTCTTTGCTCTCAACCGGACACAGACTGACCCACCCCCAGCTAAGACACTGCTAAGCCACAATGTAGGGGTAGCCTCGGCTTGATACACACAAACCTCTGCCCCACGCGGCCGTGCTGCTCCGATCCCCAACTGGAATAGAGAGAGCAACTCCCGGCCCCGCCCTCACTAGGATCCCGAGCCAATCCCACACATATCGCGATACCCCCTAGACGGGAAGGGGGAAGGGAGGAGAAAGAGAAATAGTGACAACATGGATATGGGATAACAATCCCCAGGACAACAGGCATCTGGGAAAATGCTATTTATCACTGTGCTTGAATGAGTGCTGTAGAGAATACATAACAGTGAATGCTGTTGGATAAACAATTCAGAATTTGGGATATATTCAGATGTGGACCAACTGCAAGCTCCATGCTTGACCATATGCATCTTCCAAACTGAGTGTCCATTTACTTAGAAACTACCTTATCTCCATCACTAAAGAAACTAAAAAGGAGTCCCACTATTAACAACAGAGGAGGGAAATGACAGCCTATGCCCCTTGCTATCACCAACTTTGGGGAAAGGGGCCACAGTCTATGAAAGGAAAACACATAGGTTGAAAATCATAAGTCTATGAAGATGCAACCTCAGAACACTGCATATATACTTAATAACATGCTGGAATAAACTAGAAGACTGTCTTGGTTTAAGACAATTTAAGAGGTGGACTCTGGAATGAGTTGCCTCCTTTTAAAGGTTCAACCAATCCCTTTCCACCAATAAGAAATGAATATAAATAGATGTAAGTGAAAAGATAACAGTTTATTAACAAACAGAACAGCAACAGGCAAAAAATAACAGTAAATAACTGCTAGGTACCAAACTGCTAAATCTCATTAACCCCACAGGAACAAAGAAATACCCTTCCCAAGATGGTGCCTGGCAGAGGTGACCACGTGGCTTGAAAGACAAAGGGAAGATGATGTCACACCATTCCCTTCCAAGATGGCACCCTCCAGGTGAGCGTGTGGCCAGGGAACAATGAGACAAGATGGTGGCAACTCATACTGGAAAGGCAGGAGCCTACAAAGCAGTTCGAGTGGCAGATTGTATTGGATTTGCATGGCCTGGTTTTGGTGGGGGGAGGCCCACAGGGGTGGCTTCTGTGAGAAGATGCTAGAAGCTTCTTCCATGTCCAGCAGAGCCAATCCCTGGCAGCTCCAAAGAAGAACGTGCTGCTGGCCAAGGTTGGGCCAATCAGAAACACCTCTGTGATAACATATTTAAGAAGAAAGAAAAAAAAGTTACTGCGCAGTTGTAATTGCAACCAGAGAAGAGTGGGGTGAGAACATGTGAGAGGAGCAACTCTGCAGACACCAAGGTCAGTGCAGAAGGAGGGGGAGGAGGTGCTCCAGGTTCCAGAGCTGGGATTCCTCTGCAGCCCATGGTGAAGACCATGGTGAAGCAGGCTATCCCCCTGCAGCCCATGGAGGTCCACGGGAGATGCAGAGATCCACCCGCAGCCCATGAAGGAGCCCCATGCAGGAGCAAGTGGATGCCTGAGAGGAGGCCGTGACCCCACGGGAGGCCCATGGAGAGAGGAGCCCCCACTGGAGCAGCCTGTCCTTGAAGGACTGCACTCTGTGGAAGTGACCCACACTGCAGCAGTTTGAGGGGGACTGTTGCCTGTGGGATGGACTCACATTGAAGAAGTTCACAGAGAACTATCTCCCGTGGGAAGCACCCCACGGTGGAGCAGGGGAATGGCTCCTCTCCCTGAGCAGTGGGAGAAACCATGGGTGATGAACTGACAAAAACCCCCATTCCCTGTCTCCTTGCACTGCTGGTGTAGGAAGTAGAGCAGGGAAGGAGGGAGGGGTGGGGGGGAAGGTGTTTTTAAGGGTTTATTTTACTTCTCATTATCCTACTCTGATTTTGTTAGTAATAAATTCAATTCATATCTCTAAGTTGAGCCTGTTTTGCCCATGATGGTATTTGATGAGTGATCTCTCCCGGTCCTTATCTCAACCCATGAACCCTTCATTATATTTTCTCTCCCCTGTCCAGCTGCAGCAGAGTGAGCAGCTTTGGTGGGTGCCTGGCATCTGGCCAGGCTCAACCCACTACACAGATGAAGATTTGCCTGCTTGTGTGGGGTCCGCTCTGCTGCCTGCCACTTCCTCCTGCTGTTCACTGGGCTCTGCCACTGCTGCTGCTGTGCTCTGCACTGTGGCTGTGTGTGGGGGGGGAGGACCAGTCTGTCCACGCCAGCATGGGGTGGCCCGACCCCAGGAACTCACTCATTTTTTCCTTGCTGTCAGCAGAGTTTGCAAAGTTCACTTCAAAACAGTTTCTAATTGTGAAATGCAGTCTTTATGAGTGGCTACAATTGCAAACCCAAAACAACCACCTTCGAAGCAGAGCTCCTGCCTTCAGCAAAAGCTGCCATGAAAGAGAGACCCTCTGCTTCTGTAGTTTTCCCTCCTTGGCTGGGTGCTGCTGATGAGCCACCAGTGACTTGGACCAGAGCAGGGCTGCTTCACTACTGTTGGTGCAATGCCTTGACTGAGGACAGGCACCTGCAAAATTTGCACTAAGGCAGATCAAAACCACTAACTGCAATCTCTCTGACAGAGAAAAAAACTGAAAAGAGAACCCAAAAAGGGAAAAGCCTCTGCTCAAGCAAAGACCAAGCAGCCAGCAAAGCAAAAACCACGTGGGAAAAGGGCATGAGCTTCTTGCTCCAGCAGACTTTAAAAGTACCCATGATAGCACCCTGCTCCAGACTTTTTCCCCGCTGCAGGGTCTTAGAAAGGCAGTAACAATTTTGGGCACAGATAGATATGGAATATATTAACATTATGGATTACCCCAGGACATTATCCACCCCTTATTCCATCTCTTGCGCTTAATGCCCAAATTAATACATTTAAACTGTAAACACACATATCTATACATATATACATATAACTATATACAAATGCAATTATTTCAGTGGCCGATGACCACCCCCCAGGATATGGATTGAGTTCGTTGGGTCCATGACTGAAAAAACTGGATTAGTCCATTCTCATTGTCCATGGTAGCTGAAACATTCAGTGGCAGTGACATTCAGCAACCAGCGATACATATGCATTCAACATTACAGGCTGTTCTCATCCAAAGTCAAATCCCCCTGGGGTACACAACATGTTTCCCCTTCCCTCTGCATTACCCACCAAGTGCAACTAGGTCCTTGAGCAAAAACAATCCCACAGATGGGTTTGCCTTTGTTCGAGGTGAGATTAATCCAGACAGCTTTTCCCAGCATACCTCTCATATGCACCATGGGGACTTTATGTCCATCTCCTGCACACAGAGGTTCGGATTGGGCAGGGCCAGCTTGGTTAGTGGGCTTCTGGTGTTAACTAACCACATAGCCTTTGCTGAATGAAGGTCCCACCACCCATCGCCTTCAGTGTGGTTTTTAACAGTCCATTGCACCACTCGACTTTCCCAGCAGCTGGTGCATGATAAGGAATATGATACACCCACTCAATACCATGTTCTCCAGCCCAGGTGTTTATAAAGCTATTCTTGATATGAGTCGCATTGTCCAACTCAATTCTTTCAGAGGTGCCATGTTGCCACAGGACTTGCTTTTCAAGGCCCAGGATGGTGTTCTGGGCAGTGGCAGGAGGCACAGGGAACGTCTCCAGCCATCCAGTGGTTGCTTCTAGTATTGTAAGTAGCACTTGCCTTGGCGGGTTTGTGGCAGCATGATGTAATCAATCTGCCAGGCCTCCCCATACTTATATTTGGACCACTGCCCCCCATACCACAGGGGCTTTACCCACTTGGCCTGCTTGATCGCAGCACACGTTACACAATCATGGATAACCTGGGAGATAGCTTCTGTGGTCAAGTCCACTTCTCGGTCACAAGCCCATCTGTATGTTGCATCTCTTTCCTGATGATGTGAGGCATCATGGGCCCACCTAGCTAGAAATAATTCACCCTTATTTTGCCAGTACAGATCTATGTGTGACACCTTGATTTTTACAGCCTGATCCACCTGTTCATTGTTGCGGTGCTCCGCATTATCCTGACTCTTAGGCACATGTGCATTCACATAATTAACTTTCACTGTCAGCTTCTCTACCCCGGTAGCAATGTCTTGCCACTCTTCAGCAGCCCAAATGGGTTTTCCTCTGTGCTGCCAACTGACCTTTTTCCATCTTTCCAGCCACCCCCACAGAATGTTTGCTACAATCCATGAGTCAGTATAGAGGTGGAGTGTTGACCACTTCTTTTGCTTGACGATGTCCAAAGCCAGCTGGACAGTTTTCAACTCATCAATCTGACTTGATCCACCTTGCCCTTCAGTAGCTTCTGCTGTGTAGGGCTCCATACGGCTGCTTTCCATTTCCTATTGGTCCCTACGATACAGCAGGATCTGTCAGTGAAGAGACGGTACAGCCTCACTCTCCAGTAGCTGGTTATATGGTGGGGCCTCCTCAGCACGTGTCACCTGCTTTTCTTCTGATGATGATGATGATAATTCAAAACTATCACCTTCAGGCCAGTTTGTGATCACTTCCAAGATCCCAGGGTGATTTGGAATTCCTATTTGTACTCACTGTGTAATGAGGGCAATCCACTTACTCCAGATAGCATTGGTGGCATGTTGTGTTACGGAGACTTCTCCTTTAAGCATCCAGCCCAGCACTGGTAGTCAGTGTGCCAGAAGAAGCTGTGCTTCAGTGTCAATCACTTCTGATGCAGCTCAAACACCTTCATAGAGTGCTAAGACCTCTTTTTCAGCTGGGGTGTAGCTGGCCTCAGATCCTCTGTATGCCCAATGCCAGAACTCCAGAAGTTGTCCTTGAGTCTCCCCAGGTACCTTCTGCCAGAGACTCCAGGAAGGTCCATTCTCCCCAGCTGTGGTGTAGAGCACGTTCCTCACATCCTGTACTGTCCTGACTTGTCCAAGGGCCACTGCGTAGCAATCTTGTTTGATCTGCTCGAAGGCTTGCTGTTGTTCAGGGCCCCACTTGAAATTGTTCTTCTTTCATGTCACAAGGTAGAGAGGATTTACAATCTGGCTGCATTCTGGGATGTGCATTGTACGAAAACCCATGGCACCTAGAAAAGCCTGTGTTTCTTCCTTGCTGGTCAGTGGGGACATAGCAGTTATCTTATTAATTACCTCTGTTGGAATCTGTCGGTGTCCGTCTTGCCACTTCACCCCTAGGAACTGAATTTCCTGGGCAGGTCCCTTGACTTTGTTAAATGGCAAAACCTGCTTTCAAGAGAATCTGGATTATTTTCTCTCCTTTCTCAAAAACCTCCTATGCCATATTCCCCCATACAATGATGTCATCTATGTACTGCAAATGTTCTGGAGCCTCTCCCTTTTCCATTGTAGTCTCGATCAGTCCATGGCAAATGGTGGGACTGTGCTTCCACCCCTGGGGCAGTTGATTCCAAGTATACCGCACACCCCTCCAGGTGAAAGCACACTGTGGCCTGCACTCTGCTGCTAGAGGAATGGAGAAAAACGCATTAACAATATCAATAGCAGCACCATTTTTCTGCCTTGGACTCCATAGTGAAGTTCCAGCATATCTGGCATGGCAGCACTCAGTGATGGTGTAACTTCATTCAGGCCACTGTTAGATTCCATTCCCCATTAGACTTATGCACAGGCCATATGGGGCTATTAAATGGTGAGCTAGTCAGTGACCACACCCTGGCTCTCCAGTTCACAGATCCTCTTATGGGTGGGAATCATGGAGTCTCAGTTCATGTGGTATTGACTACAACGTACTCTTGTGGTGGCAATAGGTACCTGCTGTTGTTACGCCCTCAGGAGTCTTAGTGCAGAAGGGTCCACTGCCCCAGGGGTGGAAACACAGCCCCACTACTTGCCATGGACTGATCCAGACTGCACTGGAAAAAGGGTGAGGCTTCAGAGCACTTGCAATACATTGATGACATCATTGTGTGGGGCAACACAGCAGTGGAAGTTTTTGAGAAAGGGGAGAAGATAATCCAGATCCTCCTGAAGACCAGTTTGCCATAAAGCAAAGTCAAGGGGCCTGCCCAGGAAATTTAGTTCCTAGGGGTGAAGTGGCAAGACGGACGCAGCCAGATTCCAGCAGAGGTGATTAATAAGATAACTGCTATGTCCCTACCAACCAGCAAGAAAGAAACACAGGCTTTCCTAGGCACTGTGGGTTTTTGTAGAATGCACATCCCGAAGTACAACCAGATTGTAAGTAAAATGCCAAGATGGACATTGTCAGATCCCAATGGATGTGGTAAAAAAAAATAGCAGCTATGTCCCCAACAACCAGCAAAAAGGAAACACAGGCTTTCCTAGGAGCTGTGGGCTTTTGGAGGATGCATATCCCAGACTACAGTCAGATTGTAAGCCCTCTATCATGTGACATGGAAGAATGATTTCAAGTGGGGTCCTGAACAACAACAAGCTTTTGAACAAATTAAACAGGAGATTATTCATTCAGTAGCCCTCGGGCCAGTCAGGACACAACAAGATGTGAAAAATATGCTCTAGCCTGCAGCCAGGGAAAATGGTCCTTCCTGGAGCCTCTGGCAGGAAGTACCTAGGGAGACTCGAGGACAACCCCTGGGCTTCTGGAGTCGAGGATACAAAGGATCCAAGGTCTGTTACACTCCAAATGAAAAAGAGATACTGGCACCTAATGAAAGGTTTCAAGCTGCTTCAGAAGTGAATGACACAGAAGCACAGCTCCTCCTGGCATCCTGACTTCTAGTGCTGGTCTGGATGTTCAAAGTCCCTGCAACACAACATGCCGCTGATGCTATGTGTAGAAAATGGATTGTGCTGATCACACAGCGAGCTTGAATAGGAAACCCCAATCACCAAGAGATCTTGGAAATCATGATGAACTGGCCCGAAGGTGAGAAGTTGGCTGTAAAAGTACATCACATAGATGCACACATACACAAGAGTCGGGCTACTGAAAATCGCAACAATGGACAGGTGGATAGGACTGCCAAGATTAAAGTCTCAGGTGGATCTGGACTGGCAAAATAAGGGTGAACTATTTCTGGCTCAGTGCGCCCATGACACCTCATGTCATCAGGGAAGAGATGCAACAAACAGATGGGCTCATGACCGAGACGTGGACTTAACCCCAGACACTATGTCCCAGATTATCCATAACTGTACAATGTGCTGTTATCAAGAAAGACAAGCAGGTAAAGCCCCTGTGGTATGGGGGACAATGGTTGAAATATAAATATGGGGAGGCCTGGCAGATTGATTACATCACACTGCCACAAACCCGCCAAGGCAAGTGCTACTTACAATACTAGAAGCAACCACTGGATGGCTGGAGACGTTCCCTGTGGCTCCCGCCACTGCCCGGAACACCATCCTGGGCCTTGAAAAGCAAGTCCTGTGGCGACATGGCAGCCCTGAAAGAATTGAGTTGGACAATGGGACTCATTTCAAAAACAGCCTCCAAGACACCTTGGCCAGAGAGCATAGGATTGAGTGGGTGTATCATATTCCTTATCATGCACCAGCCTCTGGGAAAATTGAACAGTACAATGGATTGTTAAAAACCACATTGAAAGCAATGGGTGGTGGGATATTCAAACATTGGGATCTTCATTTAGCAAAGGCCACCTGGTTAGTTAACACTAGAGGCTCCACCAATCCAGCTGGCCCTGTCCAATCAAAATCTTCACGTACCATAGAAGGGGATAAAATCCCTGTGGTGCATATGAGGAATGTGGGATTATTTTAGCACAAGGACCCAGGTGCACTTGGTGGGTAATGCAGAGGGATGGGGAAACATGATGTGTACCTCAATGGGTGTCTTGGGGTGACTTTATGATGCTATATATCCCAATCGCCTGCTTAATGCAAAAATATTAACTCTGTGTCTTTAAGTTGGCTTGAGAAGCCAGGCGCTGTGTTTTGAATGCTTCCAGGATATTTATATTTGTTTATTATCAGCTAGCTGTTGTTGTGGTTCTCAGGAGAGAACTCTCACCAGTCGCCTTCTCTATAGCTGAAGGCGAAGGGACACTTTTTTTACTTTTTTACCTTTTTTTCCCTGTGAGTTTTCGGCCTACTTTTGCTCAGCTGAGGGATATTGGAGGGAGTTGAAACTTGCCTTTGGCTTTTTCCCTCCTCTGCCTGAGGCAAGGAGAGAAGAGAGCTTTTTCCTGGGATCATCTTTTTTTCCTTCTTCCTTTGGAATTTTACAACAGACCACTGAACTTTGGGGCCTACCCCCCTGGGCCCAGAGAGAGGCCTGCACCATCCTAGGCCCGGAGGGAGACAGAGCAGAAAACTACACCCAGGAAACAAAGGACTCTGAATTCATCCAGGTTGTCTTCATCACGAGAGGTTTATTATCTAACATCATTTCATTTTTTTTATTATTTTCCTTTCCCTTCCCCTGGTGCCTGCGTGCACCCTCCCCCCCCCCAGCAGCTGGGTTTGTTAAATAAACTGGTTTTTTTCACTTTCCTCTGAGAAATTCTTAAGGTGGGGGGAAGAGAGTTTTAGGATGCTATCTTCTGCAGAGGAGACTCTTCAAGTCTTCCTCCTAGGTTTGTTCAAACCGTGAAAAACATATTTGGCGCCCAACGTGAGGCTTGACGAAGACACTAATTTTGGTGCATTTGGCTGGGAAAGTGAAAAAAGCTGTTGTAATGTCCTGGGTAAACCATATATTCTATTACCACCCACATAAGCTGGATAGTTCACAATTACACACCTGGTCCTTGAGGTACTCCTTATCTCAACTGAGATAAACACTCCGGCCGACAGCAAGCACCACCCATCCTGATTAGATCATCTCAGCTAATGGCCTATTACACCACCCGTCCTGAGTAGATTATCTTGATTAATGGCTCATTACCGGACTTGATAAGAATAGAATGTCAGAAACTGTGCACTCCTCCAAGAAGCTCATGTGAGCTCATTGCCAAAGCTACCAATAGAACGTCGGGAAAAATCCTCTTCCATTGTGGAAGTCCCTGCCCCTGGGGGAGGTACCAGCCAAGAAACGTGACATAAAAGCAAGGTTTTGAGATGGGAGAAATCACTCCACTCCTCTGGACTGGACTCGACACTCCTCTCGACTGCACTYGACTGGACTCAGGACTACTCCACTCCACTGGACTCCACTCCACTGGACCACTGGACTACCAGACCACTGGACTACCAGACGACTGGAAACCCAGAGGTCTCTGGACCAGACCTTCTACAGGACCAGTGCCTAACTGGACTACACAGCTACCACCCTGGTCAACGGGGTGTCGGGTTGTACCATGACTCTGTCGGTTTGTTTAGGCTGGTTTCTGTATTCTTGCATTTATTTTAACCTTTTTATTAAAATTGTAATTTTGACCTAAAATCTCTCGAGGTATTTTGTGTGGGGTTAATTTCCCCTGCTGGTTTACAGTCAAACCAGCACATATTTTGGCGCCCAATGTGGGGCACGAGACTAAAGTTAGAATTACAATTTTGCATTACAGAAACAACTTAGTCACCATGATGCTCGATATGTTTACCTGGATTTTGCACCTGGCTCTATACATTTTTCCGCAAATGGGGAACTATCTGCCTGTTGTATTGCTGCTTTTGAGATCCGGGAATTGTACCAAAATTGCTTTGCTAATTTATTATGCTTACTCCATGATAACTTCAGAAGCAATGAACCTTATCTGGAATATATACTCAGTTCTGTTTGCCTGTCCTAGTCTGGGCTCCTACCTCTGGGGCCTCCTTTATAATCACACCGGGCCTCTGGAGGGAAGGGGAGAGAATGGTTTTTTCCAGCCTGACACGGCAGTTTTTGAAAATATCGAGTTCCCCCTGGATGTTAAGGACATTATAATCTTGTTGTTAGTTCTGTCTTCTCTGTATGGCCTGCACTGTCTACACCATGCTTGCCATCAGAACAGTGCTTGGTGTGGTACAGCATCCTCAGGAGGAGAAAAGAACTGAGTCAACAGGCACCATCTCCTCACAAAGCATGGCTGAGCCAGAGGAAAAAGAGAACACAGCAACAGCCATCACATCCACACAAACTGGCACTGAACCAGAAGGCCACGCTAAGCTGGTAGCAGTCAGTCCTGTCCAGAAAAGAAAATGCAAGAGTAAATCAGTCCGCATAGTTACTGATGAGGAGGCAGCAGGACCTCCCCACCCAGTGGAAGAGAGGGAGCCAGAAATCATCACTCACTCTCTATCCCTGGGGGAGCTGTGGGAGCTGTAGAGGGAGTTCACTCGCCAGGCAAATGAATCCATATTGACCTGGCTGCTCCGCATCTGGGATGCCGCGGCCAACGACACCATCCTGGATGGCAGTGAGGCCAAGCACCTGGGACCCCTGTCCTGGGATGTGGTCATTGACCAGGGAATTGGGAGAACCCAGGAGACTCTCAGCCTCTGACGGTGACTACTGACAAGCGTCAGGTAAAGATACCTTTGCAAGGAAGACCTCCACGTGCAACAAGGCAAATGGCACACAATGGAGCAAGGTATCTGGTGCCTGAGGGAATTGGCTGAACTGGAGATCATCTTTTCAGAAGATTCCCCAAGAGCCCAGACAGTGTCCACTGCACATTGCAGATGTGGCTAAAGTTCGCACGGCTGGGACCAGAGATCTACTCCTGGTACTTAGCGATGCTGCAATGGAGGGAAGGAGAGGAAAAGTTGGGTGCACTGGTTAATAAACTGAGAATCTATGAGGACACTGTCACTGCCCCGTTACACAGCCACATTTCATCTGTTGAAAATAAGCTGGCCGAGCATATCTGGAGCCTGGAGGAGAAAACTGAAGAGAGCCACCAGAAGCTGAGGAAGGAGCTAAAGGGAATTTCCCACTTCTCCCCAGCACCAACCAGAGTTTCTGCTATCTGGAGCAGGCATCTTCCAGCCAAAGGAAGAGAATACACTCCAAGAGGTAACCCGTGGTTCTTCCTCAAGGAGCACGGAGAAGATATGAGGAAGTGGGACAGAAAACCCACCTAGTCCTTAGCAGCCAGGGTACGTGAATTGAAAAAAGGAAATACCACGAGAAGCTCATCCAGAGTAAATGCTGCTCCAGTCCGTCGTGTACAAGACTCCAGGCATTATAGGAGTGATGATATGACTGATCCTCTGGAAGGGACTTCAAGATCATATTTACCAGAAGACAACGTGCACCACAACCAGAATTAGGGGGGCCCTGCCTCTAGCCAGGTAGAGGAGAGGGACAATCGGATCTATTGGACTGTGTAGATCTGATGGCCTGGCACATCAGACCCACAATGATATATGGCCTTAGTTAACACCGGTGCTCAATGTACTCTGATTCCATCAAGGTATGTAGGAACAGAATCTATTTCTATTTCTGGGGTGACAGGAGGCTCCCAACAGCTGACTGTACTGGAAGYTGAAGTGAGYCTGACTGGGAAGGAGTGGCAGAAACACCCCATCGTGACCGGTCCGGAAGCCYCGTGCATCCTYRGCATAGACTRTCTGAGGAGTGGGTATTTCAAAGACCCAAAAGGATATAGCTGGGCCTTTGGAATAGCTGCTGTGGAAAAGGAGGAAACCAGACAACTGAATACCTTGCCTGGTCTCTCAGATGACCCTGCTGCTGTGTGACTGCTGAAGGTTGAAGAGAAACGAGTCCCAATTGCCACAGCAACAGTGCATTGATGGCAATACCGCACCAACAGAGACTCTGTGATTCCTATCCATAAGATGATTCACGATTTGGAGAGCCAAGGGGTAGTAAGCAAGACCCGTTCACCCTTTAACAGCCCAATATGGCCAGTGTGCAAGTCCAGTGGAGAATGGAGATTGACTGTGGATTACCATGGCCTGAATGAAGTCACACCACCGAGTGCTGCTGTGCCGGACATGCTGGAGCTCCAGTACGAGCTGGAGTCCAAGGCAGCGAAGTGGTACGGGACCATTGACATTGCCAATGCGTTTTTCTTGATTCCCTTGGCAGCAGAGTGCAGGCCACAGTTTGCTTTCAGCTGGAGGGGTGTGCAATACACCTGGAACCGACTGCCCCAGGGGTGGAAGCACAGTCCCACCATTTACCATGGACTGATCCAGGCTGCACTGGAAAAGGGTGAGGCTCGAGAACACCTCCAGTACATTGATGACATCATCGTATGGGGGACAACAGCGGAAGAAGTTTTTGAGAAAGGAGAGAAGATTATCCAGATTGTCCTGAAGTCCGGTTTTGCCATTAAATGAAGCAAGGTTAAGGGACCTGTGCAAGAAACAGTTCCTGGGAGTAAAGTGGCAGGATGGACGTCGCCAGATTCCTACAGAAGTAAATAACAAGATAGCAGCTATGTCCCCACCGACCAACAAAAAGGAAACACAGGCTTTCCTAGGAGCTGTGGGCTTTTGGAGGATGCACATCCTGCAGTACAGCAGCATTGTAAGCCCTCTCTACCTCGTAACATGGAAGAACGACTTCCTGTGGGGCCCTGAACAACAGCAGGCTTTCAAACAGATTAAACAGGAGATTGCCCATGCAGTGGCCCTTAGACCAGTTAGAACAGGGCAGGACATTAAGAATCTGCTCTACACTGCAGCCGGAGAGAATGGTCCTTCCTGGAGCCTCTGGYAGAAGGCACCTGGCGATACCCGAGGACGACCCCTCAGTTTCTGAAGTCGGGGATACAAGGGATCTGAGGCCAGCTACACCCCAACTGAGAAGGAGATTCTTGCTGCCTACGAAGGGGTTCAAGCTGCCTCAGAAGTGATTGGCACCAAAGCATAGCTGCTTCTGGCACCCAGACTACCCGTGCTGGGCTGGATGTTCAAAGGGAAGGTCCCTTCAACACATCATGCCACCGATGCCACGTGGAGCAAGTGGGTCGCTCTGATCATGCAGCGAGCCCACATAGGAAATCCTAAACGCCCTGGGATACTGGAAATCATAGCAAACTGGCCTGAAGGTGAGAGCTTTGGACTGTCTTCTGAAGAAGATGATGAGCAGGTGACACGTGCTGAGGAGGCGTCACCATATAACTAGCTACTGGAGAGTGAAAGGCGATACATCCTCTTCACCGATGGTTCCTGCCGGATTGTAGGGACCAACAGGAAATGGAAAGCTGCTGTATGGAGCCCCACATGACAAGTCGCACAAGCTGCGGAGGGACAAGGTGGATCGAGTGAGGTTGCAGAGCTTAAAGCCGTCCAGCTCGCTTTGGATATCACCGAGTGAGAGAAGACTTTACACCGACTCATGGATGGTAGCTACTGCTCTGTGGGGATGGCTGAATAGATGGAAAAAGGCCAACTGGCAGTGAAGAGGGAAACCCATCTGGGCTGCTGAGATTTGGCAAGATATCGCTGCCCGGGTCGAGAAGCTGAGTGTGAAGGTCCGTCATGTGGATGCCCATGTACCCAAGAGTCGGGCTAACAAAGAGCATCAGAACAATGAACAGGTGGATCGAGCTGCCAGGATTAAAGTATCGCAGGTGGATCTGGACTGGCAGCACAAAGGAGAACTCTTCCTTGCTCGTTGGGCCCATGATGCCTCTGGTCATCAGGGCAGAGATGCGACATACCGATGGGCTCGTGACCAAGGGGTGGACTTAACCATGGACAGTGTCTCGCAAGTCATCCACAACTGTGAGACATGTGCTGCAATCAAGCAGGCCAAGCGGGTGAAGCCTCTATGGTATGGTGGACAGTGGTCAAAATACAGGTATGGGGAAGCATGGCAAATTGACTACATCACACTTCCCCAAACCCGCCAAGGAAAGCGCTATGTGCTGACCATGGTAGAAGTGACCACCAGATGGTTGGAAATCTACCCTGTGCCTCATGCCACTGCCCAGAACACCATCCTGGGCCTACAAAAGCAAGTCCTGTGGAGACATGGTACCCCTGAGAGAATTGAGTCGGAAAATGGGACTCATTTCAAGAACAGCCTTATTGACAGCTGGGCTAGAGAACACGGGATTGAATGGGTATACCATATTCCCTATCATGCACCGGCTGCCGGAAAAGTAGAACGGTGCAATGGACTGCTTAAAACCACATTGAAGGCACTGGGTGGAGGGACTTTCAAAAACTGGGAACAGCACTTGGCGAAGGCCACCTGGTTGGTCTACACCTGAGGCTCTGTCAATAGAGCTGGCCGTGCCCAGTCAGGACCGTTGCATACTGTAGATGGCGATAAAGTCCCTGTGGTACACATCAAAGGCATGTTAGTAAAGACTGTTTGGATTAGTCCCACCTCAGCCAAAGGCAAACCCATTTGTGGGATTGTCTTTGCTCAAGGACCTGGTCACACATGGTGGGTAATGCAGAAAGATGGGGAAACCCGTTGTGTACCTCAAGGGGACTTAATTTTGAGTGAGCACTGTCCGTGATGTTAATTCCAGCAATATGTGGATGGTATAGAATAAGGGGTGGATTATGTTCTAGGTTAACCATATATTCTATTACCACCCACATAAACTGGATAGTTCACAGTTACACACCTGGTCCCTGAGGTACTCCTTATCTCAACTGAGATAACCACTCTGGCTGACAGCAAGCACCACTCATCCTGAGTAGATCATCTCAGCTAAGGGCCCATTGTGGGAGAAGAAGGATGGGGCTGCAAGCTGCCCGATTCTAAAGGGTTAAAGTTGCATCCTTGAATAAGATAGATAAACAGCCTTCTGAAAGCAGTGTGGAATGTGGATGTGTTGTTGACATTTTTATAGCAAGAAGCAGAGAAACTTATGGCCAATTAGAAAAGGGTCAGATGCGCGTGGACAGAGAGTATTAACCAATTAAAAGGTAAAGAAGGGCGTGTGCCAAGTGTGTGATAGAGAGAAAAAGCATAAAGAGTTGTGTAGTCAAAAAATAAAGTGCTGATGCTGTTACCAACATGGAGTGAGTCTTGTGTCCACTGTCAGCCCATTACACCACCCGTCCTGAGTAGATTATCTTGATTAATGGCCCATTACCGGGCCTGATAAGCATGGACCAATAGAACTTCAGAACCACCCTGTGTGAATTATCTTGATTAATGGCTCATTACCGGACTTGATAAGAATCGAATGCCAGAAACTGTGCACTCCTCCAAGAAGCTCATGTGAGCTCATTGCCAAAGCTACCAATAGAACGTCGGGAAAAATCCTCTTCCATTGTGGAAGTCC
>JACAXG010000297.1:45170-92963 GCA_018881555.1 Amblyornis subalaris
TTTTATTAAAATTGTAATTTTGACCTAAAATCTCTCGAGGTATTTTGTGTGGGGTTAATTTCCCCTGCTGGTTTACAGTCAAACCAGCACAGCTAATTACAAATTGGTTTTAATTACTGTGTATTGGGGTAAAGTAGTCACCATGTGGTTTAAGGTACTAATGTCTCTCTGTTCTCTAGACCTGCTTGAGGCACTAATGCTTTTCTGGTCTCTAGGCCTGTTTGCTTACCCACAGATAGCCCCAGTTTTGTTCTTGGTATTTATCTTTATCAAAACAGGGATAGTAACTCAGAATGCTATTTTGCTTTGCTTGGTGATACTGATTTATAAAAAGTTCATAGAGGTACTGGGAGTTGTTCGAGATGTGCATGGTTTGTTGATTATGTTTTGGTCTCAGTTGCCTGTTCAGGGGGTCTTACAGTAATTACACCCAATTTGTAGGAGATGGGTTTTCCCAGCCTTTCCCCTCCTTCTTCCCCTTTGAATCTGGTACGTCACCTTTTGAGAATGTTCAGTTTCCTCTGAATGCTAAAGAAACTGCTTTCCTGGTGCTTAATTTCGCAGGTTTACTCTGTATGATTTACAGCTTCTCTAGAATCAGGGCTGAGATGTCCAAATGGGGCTGATGAGACACCTGACCCAGGCATGGAAAATCCTGAGTGGTGTGGGGAATGGGAGAATATGGGCCAAATCCTGAAGGAATTCTCTGACCCGATAGCCTGGAATTTCCCCCCTGAACAAATTCAGAACCCAGATGAGGTGGGGAAATATTTACTAGAGAAGTGCAATGACAATTCTAAAGAGAAAAAGCTTATTGCAGTGTGCTGGGGCTTGGCATATGCTTATCGCACACTGCTAGGTAYTGCAGGACAGCAGATAAAGGCAGAGGGGCAGGCAGATAAATCTGCAGACACCCTAGTTACTCAGGCTGTAGCCAAGCCCAACACAGAGCCTAAGCCAATGACAGTTGCTCCTGTCACAAGAAGAAAGCACAAAACCAAAACTGATCGCCCAGTGAAGGATGATGACGGTGATGTGGGGGAAGGACCCTCAAGGCCAGCAACTGACTCAGAACCAGAAATCATTACGGAGTCCATGTCCCTGAAGGACCTTCGTGGCCTAAGAAAGGATTACACCCGACGGTCTGATAAATCTATATTATGTTGGTTGGTCCGTATTTGGGATGCTGGAGGCGATACTACAATTCTGGATGGCACTGAAGCGAGGCATTTGGGATCCCTGTCACGTGATACAGCTATCGATCAAGAGATGGTAGAGCCATCTGACCCTCTCAGTCTCTGGATACGGCTCTTGGCAAGCGTGAGGGAAAGATACCAGTGCCGAGACAATCTCTATTTGCAGCAAACCCCATGGAAGACCATAGAACAAGCGATTCAACGCTTGAGAGAACTGGCGACGATAGAGATTATCTTCACAGAAGACCCGACACATGGAGTTAGGAACCCAGACTTGATAAGAGTTACAGCAGTGATGTGGCTAAGACTTGTATGACTTGGGCCACCAGAATACTCTTCTGCTTTAGCAGTGATGGAGCCAGAGGGGAACGTGTGTGAAATGTCGAAGAAGCTCTGAGCCTATGAAGATGCTGTGCACGGCCCAACACATGCAAGAATTTCAGCTGTGGAAGTACGTCTGCAGGAATTGGAAGATAAGGTGGAGGAGAATATCCGGGAATTCAAGGAGGAGATTAAAGAGAACCTTCTCCAAATCTCAGAGGTACAGACCAGAGGTTCTGTTTCCAAATACAGACGTCCCCCAGCTAGAGAGAAAAGGTACACCCCACTAGCTGAGCTGTGGTTTTTCCTGTGTGATTGTGGGGAAAACATGAGGAGGTGACATGGAAAACCCACTGCTGCTCTGGCGGGATGAGTGCATGAATTAAAGGAGGGCAAGACTCAAAAAGGGTGTTCCACCATAAAGGAAGCAACACCAGTTACCCATAGCCGAACTGCCAGGTATGATAGAGGAGATGATGACATGTCCAATCCCCTTGAAGGAACCTCTAAAATGTACGCAAAGGAAAGGAAGGATAACCAGGACTAGAGGGGCCCTGCCTCTAGCCGGGTAGAGGTCAGGGAAAACCGCATTTTTGGACTGTGTGGATTCGTTGGCCTGGCACATCAGAACCACAAAAATATGAGGCCTTGGTCAACACTGGTGCGCAGTGCACACTAATCCCATCACGATATGTGGGAGCAGAACCTGTCTCTATTGCTGGCGTGACGGGGGGTTCACAGGATTTGACCCTGGTGGAAGCTGAGGTGAGCCTGACTGGAAGAGAGTGGGAAAAACATCCCATTGTGACTTGCCCAGAGGCCCCATGCATTCTAGGCATAGACTTCCTCTGAAGTGGGTATTTCAAAGACCCAAAGGGACTCAGCTGGGCATTTGGGATAGCTGCTGTGGAGACAGAGGCCATTAAGCAATTGAACACTTTKCCTGGACTATCAGAGAACCCATCTGCAGTAGGCCTTCTAAAGGGGGAAGAACAATGAGTACCAATTGCCACTTCGACAGTGCATCGCCGGCAGCACCGGACAGCTTGAGATGCTGTGATTCCCATCCACAAGATGATCCGTGAGCTGGCGAGCCAAGGCGTGGTCAGCAAAACCCACTCACCCTTCAACGGTCCCATTTGGCCTGTGCGCAAATCTGAAGGGGAATGGAGATTGACTGTGGACTATCGTGCCTTGAATGAAGTGACTCCACCCTTGAGCGCTGCTGTGCCAGACATGTTGGAGCTCCAGTACGAGCTGGAGTCCAAGGCAGCGAAGTGGTATGCCACTATTGACATTGCCAATGCATTTTTCTCCATTCCTTTGGCAGCAGAGTGCAGGCCTCAGTTTGCCTTCACTTGGAGGGGCGTGCAATACACCTGGAACCAACTGCCCCATGGGTGGAAGCACAGTCCTACCATCTCCCATGGGCTGATCCAGGCTGCACTGGAAAAGGGTGATGCTTCAGAACATCTGCAGTACATCGACGACATCATTGTGTGGGGAAACACGGCAGCAGAAATGTTTGAGAAAGGAGAGAAAATCATCCAGATTTGCGGGAGCACGGGACCCTCGTACAACGAATCAATATGATTATGCAAGAGTCCGTTTATTGTTTACATTACTCCATTCTTATGCATTTCTGCAGCTGTAGTTCACGCRATCAYGCACGACCCGATTGGRTCTCCYGCAYTGTYCAYGBGCCCTGCATGCACCTCTCAGGACACCTGATTGGTTTCAGTCCAGGATGGTACAGTCCCTCTTCATCTGGCTTCTTTTCACTATCTTGTTGTTCTCTCTCTAATATCTTCATTCCCAATTTAGAACTGCTTGCATTCCTCAGGCCCTGATAAAGGTACTGAAGACAACTTGGCTGGGGCACCCTGACAGGGTTTTCGTGCCTTACAACACAGATTCTCCTGGATGCCAGTTTTGCCATCAAGAAGAGCAAAGTCAAGGGACCTGCTCAAGAGATCCAATTCCTGTGAGTAAAGTGGCAAGATGGACGGCATCAGATTCCCATCGAGGTCATCAATAAGATCACAGCAATGCCTCCGCCAACCAAGAAGAAGGAAACACAAGCTTTCCTAGGTGCCATAGGCTTTTGGAGAATGCATGTTCCTGAGTACAGTCAGATTGTAAGCTCTCTCTACCTGGTTACCCACAAAAAGAATGATTTCCATTGGGGCCCTGAACAGCAATAAGCCTTTGCCCAGATCAAGCAGGAAATCGCTCATGCAGTAGCCCTTGGCCCAGTCAGGACAGGACCAGAAGTGAAGAACATGCTCTACTATGCAGCCGGGAGCCATGGTCTGTCCGGAGCCTTTGGCAAAAGGTGCCTGGTGAGACTCGAGGCCAATCATTGGCATTCTGGAGCCGAAGCTACACAGGGTCCGAAGCTGACTACACTCCAACACAGAAGGAAATCTTGGCAGCCTATGAAGGAGTCCAAGCTGCCTCAGAGGTAATAGGCACTGAAGTACAACTCCTCTTGGCACCCCAACTACCGGTGCTGGGGTGGATGTTCAAAGCAAAGGTTCCCTCTACCCACCATGCCACAAATGCCACATGGAGTAAGTGGATTGCTCTCATCACACAGCGTGCCCGTATTGGAAAACTGAATTGCCCTGGGATCTTGGAAATAATCACAAATTGGCCCGAAGGTGAAAACTTTAGTCTTACTGACGAAGAGGAGCAAGAACAGGTGACACATGGGGAGGAAGCTCTACCATACAACCAACTGCCAGCAGAAGAAACACGCTACACTCTTTTCACTGATGGTTCCTGTCACATCATAGGGATGAAACGAAAGTGGAAAGCAGACGTATGGAGCCCCACATGACAGGTTGCAGAAGCTAAGGAGGGAGAAGGTGGATCTAGCCAACTTGCTGAACTCAAAGCCGTTCAGTTGGCCCTGGACATCGTTGAAAGAGAGAAGTGGCCAAAGCTCTACCTCTGCACTGATTCATGGATGGTAGCCAATGCTCTGTGGGGTTGGCTGGAAAAGTGGAAAAAGGCTAATTGGCAGCATAGGGGAAAACCAATCTGGGCTGCTGAAGAGTGGAAAGACATCGCTGCCCGGGTAGAAAAGCTACCTGTGAAGATCTGCCATGTAGATGCCCATGTCCCCAAGAGTAGGGCTAACAAGGAGCACCGAAACAACAAGCAGGTAGATCAGGCTGCAAAGATAGAGGTGTCAAAGATAGATTTATATTGGCAACATAAGGGAGAGTTGTTCCTAGCTCGATGGGCCCATGATGTCTCAGGCCATCAAGGCAGAGATGCCACCTATAAGTGGGCACGAGACCAAGGGGTGGATCTAACCATGGATAGTATTTCTCAGGTTATCCATGATTGTGTAACGTGTGCTGCGATCAAGCAGGCCAAGCAGATAAAGCCCCTGTGGTATGGTGGGCGGTGGTCCAAATACAAGTATGGGGAGGCCTGGCAGATAGATTACATCACATTGCCTCAAACACGCCGAGGTAAGCGCTACGTGCTCGCAATGGTAGAAGCCACCATGGGATGGTTGGAGATCTACCCTGTGCCTCACGCTACTGCCCAGAACACCATGCTGGGCCTGGAAAAGCAAGTCCTTTGGAGGCATGGTACCCCTGAGAGAATTGAGTCCGACAATGGGACTCATTTCAAGAACAACCTTATAAACACCTGGGCTAGGGAACATGGCATTGAGTGGGTGTACCATATCCCTTACCATGCACCAGCTGCAGGCAAAGTTGAGAGGTGCAATGGATTGCTAAAAACTACCTTGAAGGCATTGGGTGGGGGATCTTTCAAAAATTGGGAGCAGCACTTAGCAAAGGCCACCTGGTTAGTTAACACCCAAGGCTCCACTAACCGAGCAGGCCCTGCCCAATCTGAATCTCTGCATACAATAGATGGAGACAAGGTCCAAGTAGTACATGTTAGAGGACTGTAAGGAAAGACTGTTTGAATTACTTCTGCCTCGAGTACAGACAAACCCATCCATGGGGTTGTCTTTGCTCAAGGACCAGGTCATAAATGGTGGGTAATGCAGAGAGATGGAACAACATGTTGTGTGCCACAGGGAGATCTAATGTTGGGTGAGAACTACGTGTAAATACCACTGTTTGCTGAATGTCACTGCCATTATCTGTATATAGCTGTATATATGTATATATAACTGTGTGTGTGTAGGGTTAGAAGATATATGTTAGTTTAGGCATTAAGCCGACGATATCGGATAAGGGGTGGAATGTTTTGGGGTGACTTTATGATGCTATATATCCCAATCGCCTGCTTAATGCAAAAATATTAACTCTGTGTCTTTAAGTTGGCTTGAGAAGCCAGGCGCTGTGTTTTGAATGCTTCCAGGATATTTATATTTGTTTATTATCAGCTAGCTGTTGTTGTGGTTCTCAGGAGAGAACTCTCACCAGTCGTCTTCTCTATAGCTGAAGGCGAAGGGACACTTTTTTTACTTTTTTACCTTTTTTTCCCTGTGAGTTTTCGGCCTACTTTTGCTCAGCTGAGGGATATTGGAGGGAGTTGAAACTTGCCTTTGGCTTTTTCCCTCCTCTGCCTGAGGCAAGGAGAGAAGAGAGCTTTTTCCTGGGATCATCTTTTTTTCCTTCTTCCTTTGGAATTTTACAACAGACCACTGAACTTTGGGGCCTACCCCCCTGGGCCCAGAGAGAGGCCTGCACCATCCTAGGCCCGGAGGGAGACAGAGCAGAAAACTACACCCAGGAAACAAAGGACTCTGAATTCATCCAGGTTGTCTTCATCACGAGAGGTTTATTATCTAACATCATTTCATTTTTTTTATTATTTTCCTTTCCCTTCCCCTGGTGCCTGTGTGCACCCTCCCCCCCCCAGCAGCTGGGTTTGTTAAATAAACTGGTTTTTTTCACTTTCCTCTGAGAAATTCTTAAGGTGGAGGGAAGAGAGTTTTAGGATGCTATCTTCTGCAGAGGAGACTCTTCAAGTCTTCCTCCTAGGTTTGTCCAAACCGTGACAAGGGGATATAATTTTTGGGTGAGAACAGTGTGTAATGCTGAATTGTATGATATTGGTTGCTGATTGGCACTTCCACTGTATGTCAGAACTCCCATGGACAATGAAGATGGACTGCTCCAGATACACCAGTTGTGAGTTCCTGATGCAGTTTCCAACTGACAGCACACCAGGCCTCCTGCCCTGGAAGACATCTAGGATGGATAGAACCTACAGTCATGGACTAAATGAACTCAATAGATATCTTGGAGGGATGGCCACTGACTATGGAAATGATAGCCGTGCTTGTGTATATATGTACACATATATATAGTTGGAAGGTGTAGGATCTGGGCATGAGGTAGGTAGTATAGAGTAAGGGGTGGATAATGTCCTAGTTCCGGACAGGACAGGTTTTATTTTTGCATTAGCCAGGAGGGGGCATGGCTAGCACGTGGAGGTTATTCTATACTACCTTACGTCATTTTCTGGGAACAGGGGGAAGGTCTCACTTCTGGGTCAGGTGAGCATGGTGCAGTTGGGTCCGGCTCTACAGTGAGCATTTTGCATGTGAATCACTCTCTTTTGTACACTTTTGTTATTAATTTTGTTGTTGCTGTTAATTTTCTTATCTCATTGCTGCTTCCAGTAAATTGTCCTTTTCTCAACCTGTGACCTTCACCTTCTGTGACTCCAATTCTACTCTGTAGCCCACCACAGAGGAGGGGGAAGTGAGCAAGCAGCGCATGGTTTCAGTGGGAACACTAAATTGGAGAATATGCTTCCTAAACCACGACACCTAGGCAAGGAAATACTTTTGAATTAGAAATAACAATTTTAGATTATATAGTCTCATGGGGATTGGGGAAGATGACTGGGTCAAAAAGTTGAAAAAAATCTCTAGGATTTTGGTCCAAGGCATTTCAAAGCTCTGCTAGCTATACATTATACCCTGATAGATAAACAGATTCAAGCTGTAGTTTGGGCACTGCAAGAAACTGAGCCACAGGCCAAAATACTGTGACTGTACGCCTCCAGTACAAAACATGGGTGAAGACTGAAATTCTTCCAGATGGTGTCTCTCCCAAAGTATTAGCCACAGGGAAAATGGAATTGTTTATACCAATGGATTGCATGGTGCGACCATAACCTATTAATCTAGGTGTGACCATTCATATAACCTCTGACAATGCAGTATGGTTCTGTACTCCAACTTCCCCCCTTATTCTACATCCTCTGTTAATATCATATTCTTGAGTTCTTGTATTTTAGATATCTTTAGCAGTTTCCTGTGCCTTATCTAGGGGGGATAGCATTGGAAATGTTATTGGTGTTACAAACCCAAGATTGAATTGAAGTTCGATCTGAAAAGGCACAAGCCAAAGCTCTTCAATCTGTGTGGGCAATTACCCCATGTCAAGTTACCAAGCCTGGAGTAATATTGACTGAAGGAGCTAGGGTAACAGCATATGTATTACTGGGAGGAGAAGACACTCCTATTTTCCTTCCTTATCACAGGTTGGCTCCTCATGCTTTGTAGGCTTGTACTACAAGCACATACTGTGGATACATTTCTGCAAGACCAATATGTAAATACTTGTGTGTGGTTGGGTTTTACTGTAACTAACTTATTGTTCTTTCCAAGTAGCAAATATAGAGCACCTGGTGTGTGCCCACGTAGACATCTAAGGCAATTGTTGCCTTAGGTTTGGAAGTAACTGCTATACACTGAGGAACCTTACAGCATCAATTACTGATGAACTACCTCACTCTTCAGCATCATAAATGCTGTTTGGAATTTGAAGGCATGTGCTGCTTTGACCTGACTGCAGAATCAGCTGGCATGGAGGATGATATTCAGCATCTTCAGGACTTTATACATTGAATAGCACAACCCATCAGTGGTGCCTGTCTAGCTGAGTGCTTTAATTCCCTGACAAGAGGGGTGGGACACTTAATTCAGAGCATTATATGTTTATATGTTTATTCCCTTTTCTATGTGCTTTATTAAGTGCCACTGTAAATCCCACATTTCCAGCCTCACTTGCAGTGGTCTCTTGAGTGAGGGGGTGGAATGTTGGGAGGAATGGGTTAAAAAGCAGAAGACTGTAGAGGAGAATTGTAAATATGCTCAGGTGACCTTGCAATTGGGAATAATCCTTAAAAAAATGTGTGAACAGCAGGCCAATGATCCTCTAGCATGGACTGAGTTTAATGGTGCCTGTCTCTCCACTTGTGTACCTCTGCCCAGGTATCCCCCAGTTTGCAAGGTAATGGAAATAAATTTACTCTTTGCATTTTAGCCATGGGTTTGTGGTTGTTCTGAATGCCTGCCTGTGCTGTCACACACATCTTGGTAAGGCAAAGAGATGGAAGCCCCTCCCTGTGTGTTTGGTTGACCTTGACTGGACACCAGATGTCCACCAAAGCCGCTCTATCACTCCCCTCCTCAACTCTACAGGGGAGAAAAAATATAACAAAAGGCTCATGGGTAGAGATAAGGAGAGGGAGAGATCACTCAGCAAAAAAGACTCATCTTGGGGAAATTATTTGAATTTATTACCAATCAAATCACCAATCCCCTCACCACTCCCTTCTTCCTGGCTTAACTTTATTCCAGATTCTCTACCTCCTCCCCCCAGTGGTGCAGGGGGACAGGGAATCGAAGTTGTGATTGTTTAATCTCATGTTGTCTTTGCCGCTGCTTCCTTCTCAGGGGGAGGACTCCTTCCTCTGCTCCAGTGTGTGGTCCCTCCCACAGAAGACAGTCCTCCATGAACTTTTCCAACATGAGTCCTTCCCACAGGCTACAGTTCTTCATTAACTTCTCCGGTGTGGGTCCCTTCCACAGGGTCACAAATCCTGCCAGCAAACCTGCTCCAGTGCAGGCTTCCCACAGGGTCACAGCTTCTTTTGGGCTTTCACATGCTCCAGCGTGGGGTCCTGCACGGGCTGCAGGTGGATCTCTGCACCACTGTTAACTTCCATAGGCTACAGTGGGACAGTCTGCCTCACCATGGTCTTCACCAGAGGCTGCAAGGGAATCTCTGTTCTAGCACCTGGAGCACCTCCTCCTCTTTCTTCAGACCTTGGTGTCTGCAAAGTCGTTTCTCTCACATATTTTCACTCCTCTCTTCTCTGGCTGCCATTTGCTTCTGTGCAATAACTTTTTTTTCCCCCTTATTAAATATGTTATAACAGAAGCATTACTACCGTAGCTGATTGGCTTGGCCATGGCCAGCAGCAGGTCTGTCTTGGAGACGGCTGGCATTGGCTCTGCCAGACATGGGAGAAGCTTTCAGCAGCTCCTCAGAGAAGCCACCTCTGTAGCCCCTCGCTACCAAAATCTTGCCACGCAAATGCAATACAGTGTTTTCTCCAGTTTGCCAGTCATTTTTATGGCTCTTCTGTGGGAAAATTGTCAATATCCTTTAGAACATAGTTGTTTCTAGTTTTTTTTTCCAACTGGAAGCCACATTCTTGTATCATTCTCCACAAGGATGTAATACAAAGATAAAATCATCCCCCTACTTCTCTGCACATCTGAAGATCACACCAGTCCTCTTAAGGCTAGGTTTCCTAAAGAGCATGAAAATTATGCAATTGTGTGTGGGTCTTAACACCTCACCTAATTACGATATCACAAGTGCTAGAATTTCCAGATGTTTTCCCATATACTTTATGAATACAGCAGAGCAGAGGAGCTGTCTCTCCTTATGGATTGGCTGCAGCAGGGGCTTGCTGCTTGATGAACAGTGAGAGCCACAGGAAACAGGCTCCATCAGCACTGCTCACTGAACTACTAACAGTAGAGATGTTAATGGATGACTTGAAGAAGGTGCTTCCATGTGCAGTGGTCTTCCTGGAAGAAGAACTGGAGACACTTAGGAGAAGAAAACCTGTAGGAATTTCCTAGTTGTTAAGAGCTACATCTGATGATAAATCTGATGAATTTGTGTTGTTATAGCTAAACCTTTCAGATGCTTTGTTCACAACTGAAATCCTCACAGGATCTATATTTTAAACCACAAAGTTTTCATTGCCTTGACTGAGAATTAGACTTCCCTCTGTGATATAGTGCTGCAACTCCTGGGAGGGTGCCCAGATGACAGTCCTTTTCCCCCACAATATTGGGGGCACCACAACTCTTGCCTAGTGTAAATTAATTTTGCTATAGCTAGATTGACACCTCTCTGGCTGAAATTCAGTGTTTGCTGTCTTTTAGATTTTATATTTGATTTCTGGTGAGGGGTATTATCTCATGCTTTTGATACAGTAATTTATTTATTCTATTTGGCCGAGATCCTTTCAATTTGACTACAGATAGGCATATTGCCATGCTCTGTTAGATCCTTAAAATCAAAGAGGAACTACTTAACAATAGATTAGAAAAATAATGCTATAATTGTTTTAAATGCATGAGCATTATGAGCTAAATTCATCTTTCAGGAAACAAGAATACTGAATTTGACATTTTTTTTCAGGAATGAATTTGACCTTGCATAAGAAAATTAAGGTATGCAAAGCTCTTGAGCCTGAGTAACTTGAAATTGCTTTTTGATTTCAGTGATAAATATGTATTAAATGTAGGTTTGATCTATTATGTGCTAAAATAACTGGGATAAATCAGAAAAATGGAAAGCTAAATTTGGCTCACTATGTTCAAAATAAATGGCAGATATTATGCAGTCTATTTTCTCACTTTGCTGCTTCCAGCCCACTACCAGCTTTCCAACACAGTGTGGTAAATCAACTCTAAGCAGAAAACTGTGCTCAAGTTTTGACCATCCTTTGCCTTTGCAATTGCTTTGTAAATGTGAATCTCAATGTGTTTCTTTGAAAAGATTAGTGGTTGAAGAACTTCAAGGCTATTGGATGTGACTTGCTATAGAAAATGCCTGCTGATGTTATTTTATTGTGGGCCCCCTTCTGTGTTTAAGTTAACTGGAGACAATGATCTCACCAGCACCTTTCTCCTAGCTCAGAAAAGGAAATTCTTTCCCTCAGCACAATACTAATCTTTTGGGATCTTCTGTGCTGCAGAAACAGAAGCACTCAGCAAAGAATGAGAAAATACTGTCATCTATCTCCTAGGATAGATGCTTGAGGGGCGAGAAGGGCTAATAAACATACTGGCTACAAATTATTAATTCTTTTCTGCCTTTGTTTTCAGAAACAGGCATAGTCTGAAAAGCATCTCAGAATCCAAGTTTGAGAAGCAAGACTTGTAGGAAACTTGATACATTCAGGGACTGAGCCATAGTCAAGTTGTGACTTGATAGTGGGAACAACAGGACTTTCCCAGATAATTTCCCTTGCAAAAAATGTGACAAATTTTCTGTTGTCCCCTCTTGGATTTGCATGTATTTTCATAATACTGGTAGATCTAGCAGAGAATATGATAAATCTCCCTCCATTCAGTTGATAGTGTTAACTTTCAGCTGACATTGGGGGTGAAAATAGAGATGTTTAATGCCTTCTTTGCTTCTGTCTTTATCAGCAATGATGGTCCCTGGGACCCCTGGAGACCTGGTTTGGAAAACCATGACTAGGGTTATGGATAAGCTTCCAGTTGACTTTGAACTTGTATGGGATTTGCTGCTGCAATTGAATGCACATAGGTCTATGAGGCACAATGGGATTCATCCCAGGGTACTGAAAGAGTTGGCCAATGTTATTGCAAGGCCTCTGTCAGTTATTTATCAACAGTTTTGGGGATCTTGTGAGGTCCCAGTTGATTGGAAGCTAGCAAATGTCATTCCAGTTTTCAAGAAGGGCAGGAAAGAAGACTGGTAACTATAGGCCTGTCAGTCTCACCTTGCTGCCTGTTAAACTTATGGAGATTATTATGGGAGCTATTGAAAAACACCTGCAAGACAATGTAGTCATCAGTCAAAGCCAACATGGGTTCATGAAGAGAAAGTCATAACTTACTAACTTAATATCCTTTTATGACAAGGTTACCCACTGTGGTGAGGCAGTTCACACCCTCCCTCCCCCCTTCCTCCTCAGGTGGAGAAGGTTATCTGCTGTTTGCATAAATTAGGAAATCTCCCTTTCTTTCCATAATCTTGCAAGACTCTCAGACACCAGGCTGACATGACAGTAAACAGCTGTTGTGAAGAGGGATTATACTGGAATTCGTGACTGACCAACACTAGAACTTTATGGCTATAAAAGATCACCGTAACTCTCACAAAATTGGAAAACCTTCTATGCACCTCTAAGGTGTGTATGAGGGCAGACCCCTCAAGCAGCGGGATGCTGGGCTTGAGTACACCTTCTCTTCTAGAAGTTGAGTGAAAAGAGACTTCTATACATCATTATCCTTCATTGGTAAGATATATATTGGTTTCCTAAGCTGTACTATTTCTTCGCTAGCTGAACTATTAGTACCTATTTCGTGCACTGTATATTTATATTGTAACTTACTAGTAATATTTCTTTATTAACCTGTGTAGTTAGTAATTTGCGTGGCCAGCATATTACTCATGGTGGTAGTGTCTTACTAGTGTTATCTCTCGTCTAACTTGTGTAGTAAGTAGTTTGTTTAGAATCTTATGTCTGTTGTTTCTGTGTCTATTCAATAAACAATCCATTTGTAATAGACCTGATTGGCCATCATTAAGAACCTGCAAACGAGAGTGATTTTACTTTGTGCTAAGGTGCAGGCCACCTTAGCAGGACTGCTATCTACTGCCACAAAGCTGAGCAGAGACAAAAGCCTGGTTTAAACTCTTATCACATTCGTTACATCCACCTAGTGGGTGAAGGGAAGGCAGTGGATGTGTTGTTTTTTTTCATTTTGACAATGCTTTTGATACAGTCTCTCACACTATCCTTCTGGACAAAATGTCCAGCACACAGCTAGACATGTACACAATATGATGGATGAACAATTGGCTGAAGGGTCAGGTTCAAAGTTATAGTAAATACGGTAACATCTGGCTGGAGGCCAGTCACTAGTGGTGTTCCCCAGGGCTCAATTTCAGGACCAGTTCTCTTCAGTGTTTTGATCAATGACATGAATACAGGAGTTGATTGCACACTAAGCTAGTTTGACAATGCTACTAAATTAGGAGGAGCTGTTGATTCCCTTGAGAATAGAGAGGCCTTGCAGAGAGATCTTGATAGATTAGTGCTGGGTAATCACCGATCATATGCAGTTTGACAAGGACAAATGCTGATTTCTGCACCTGAGATGATGTAATCTTGGATGTACATATAGACTGGAGGGTCAAGAGGCTGGAGTGCAGCCCTGCAGAAATGGATCTGGTTGATGGCAGACTCAATATGAGTCAACAGTGTGTCCTGGTGGCCAAAAGGGCCGAGTGCATCCTGGGGTGCATTAGGCACAGTATAGCTAACTGGTGTGGCATCACTTCAAGTACTGTGTGCAGTTTTGGGCTTTACAATATAAGAAGGATGTAGAAATATTGGAATGTGTCCAAAGGAGGGCAACAAAGATAGTGAAAGGAATAGACTTATGAGGAGTGGCTGAGGATACTAAGTTTGTTCAGCTTAAAAAAAATAAGGCTGAGGAGTGCCCTCATTGCTATCTGCAACTTCCTCATGGCAGGGAGTGGAAAGGGAGGTGCTGATCTCTTCTCTCTGGTGTCCGGTGATAGGACGTGAGGGAATGGCTCAAAGCTGTGTCAGAGGAAGTTCACATTGAATGTTAGGAAATAGCTCTTCACTGAAAGGATAGTCAAGCAGTGGAACAAGCTCCCCAGGGAAGCGGTCGTTTCTCCAAGCCTGTCAGTGCTCAAGAAGTGTATGGACAATGCTTTTAGATATATGATTTAACATTTAGGTTGCCCTGTGTAGAGTCAGGAGTTGGACTTGATGATCCATGTAGGCCCTGTCTTGGTTTAAGGCAATTTAAAGAGGTGGACACACTAAAATAAGTTACCGCCCCTTAGTTTTAACCAATCCCTTTCCACCAATAAGGAATGAATGAGAGTAGATGTAAGTGAAAAAATAACAGTTTACTAACAAGCAAAACAGCAACAGGCAAAAAAAACCCCCAAACAGTGAATAATCACTAGATACAAAATTGCTAAATCTCACAAACTCCTTGAGAACAGAGACACCCAAAATGGCAGACTACCCCTCCCTTCCAAGATGGCGGCCCCCACAGACGACCGCATGTAGAGAGAAAAAGGGAAAATGGTGTCAGCTCTCCTCCCAAGATGGCACCCTCCAGTTGACCGCACGGTCCGGGAGACAAAGGGAAAAAGATGGCAGACAAAAGAAACCCTCCTGGGAAGGTAGAAGCTTATAGAGCAGTGCAGCTATGGTGCAGTCCGGGCTCTGTGAAGGGGGCTCGGAATGGGTGGACTTCCCCTTGCAGGACTCTGTCCCTGAAGGTGGAGCAAAGGAGGAATCAGCAGCATAGCTACATGCATTTACTTTATGCTTTCTCCTCCGTCATAGAGCCTTAAGCTTTATAACAGGTTGGCTTGACTTGAAATTCCCTCCAGCTATATTGTTATTAGTCAGTTTAAATTTGTTCCTCCCCTGAGATGTTTCATTGGTTTTCTCTCATGTGTCCCTACTCTTTGATTGGCTAAGTTTTGTTATCCCTACCCCTTAAAGCGGCAGAGACAGAGCGAGAAACTGTCTCTCTGCTAACTCCCCTTCAAGATTTGTTCACTCTGCCTCATCGGCAGAGAAATAAAACTTGGAATATAGTTGCAGAGGTCCAATTCTTTCTTCCTTTTGCCTTCGCTGCTGCCTTAAAGAATCTGCCTGTTGTGAAAGCTGTGAGACCAGACCACTGAGGCCTTGAACCTCAGTTAATTCATTCGTCGCTGCTTCGGTGGGCTGAGAACCCAGGAAGCCGCAGGTCCAGCCCGACTCAGGCAAGGGCAGGAAAAGCAGCAGAGCAGTTCTAGTGGCAGATGAGAAGTGCCAGCATGTGTGAGGTCAGTGTCGCCACCTGCCGTTTCCTCCTGCCACCCGCTGGACTCTGCTGGTGTTGGTGGTGCTGTCCTTCAAGCCACTGGTGTGCTGGGGGGGAAAAGACATGGTCTTTCTGCACGGATGCGGGGGTCGCCCGGACTGGAGTGAAGCCGCTCCATTTCTTCTCTTGCGCAACACCATGGCCACAGTCAAGCACTTGTGAAACTCACCCCGAAGCAGTCCAGGACTGCAAAATGCAGCCTCTCCAAGAAAGAGAAAATAAACCTCTTTGGAGCAACCCCCTTGGAAAAGAAACAAAAGAGAACCCAAAAGGGAAGCCTCTGCCCACGATTCCTCAGCTCCTTGGCAAGAAAACCAAGAGCCAAGCCAAGCGGCCAGAGAGAGACTCTGCCTGAGTGCCTTGACTTTTAAAGAGCCCAGGGGACTCTCCTTCCCCAGGTTCCATTTTCCGGCTTCAGGGTGTTAAAGAGACAATAACAATTTGGGGCATGGATAGATATGGAATACAATAACATTTTGGGTTACCCATGATAGCCCCTTCCAACTCAGGATATTCTATGATAGATTCTATGATTATATTTTTCTACATTTCAGACAAATAAGAAAGAGGCCTCCTTCTTTGTTATTTTATATTATGCATAGAGGGTTTTAAAGACATTATTACATTTTGGGCCACTGAACATGTACATTTTACATATACTGAGCATTTCTACAATATAACATTGTAACAGTGTTGGGAGGAATTGGCTGAAAGCGGAAGATTGGCGAGGAGGATTGTAAATATGCTCAGGTAATCTTGCAGCTGGGAATAACCCTTGATAAACCAGTGTGCAGGCTAGTGATCCTCTAGCATGGACTGAGTTTAACAGTGCCTGCATCTCTGTTTGTATACCTCTGCCCGGGTGTTGCTTTGGGGATCCCCCAGTGTCCTAGGGTGACAGCGAGGTAATGGAAATAAATTTACTCTTTGCATTTTAGCTGGTGGTTTGCGGTTGTCCCAGCCACCTGCCTGTGCTGACACACAGAGTCTAAGACTTAGCAGGTTCCTATAAAGCTGTATGCCCATCTGTTTCTGTGATCTTTTAGATTGTTTCTTTGAACAGTACAGAAGGTTCCAATGTGATATAAAATCAGGCATACAAAATAAATGACTACACCACTAGAAGTTTTAGGATTCTGTCCTGGTTTTTGGCTCAGAGTTTATTTTTTTTTGCAGTAGCCTGGAGCCTGTGGGCATGTCTGTTTTTATTCTATACCACTTCACGTCACTGCTGGAGGGGTGGAAGTAAGGGACTTGCTTTTGGGAAGAAGGTGGGCGTGGCTTGTGATCAGGGAAAAATGTGGGTGTAGAGGGTCCATCTGACATTGTTTTTCATTGTCCCGGGCTTGGTGAGCATTTTTGCATGTACATCACCCTCTTTTGTACACTTTTGTTATTAATATTATTGGTGTTACTGTTCGTTTTCTTATCTCATTGCTGTTTCCAGTAAGTTGTTATTATCTGAACCCGTAATGTTTGCCTTTTGTCTTCCACCAGAGAGGGAGGGGGTGTAGGAACAGCTTGTGGTTTGGAGTGCCATTCCTAAACCATGACAGATTCCTAAAGTGAAGAAGCTTATATAATGACTCTATCTGCACATCTTTCCCTTTTTGAGTCTGTTGGACAATGTCAAATAAGTTCGACAAAGGAACAATAGTATAAAAAACATACAGCCCTGGTCTGCACCAAATAGAGCCCAGTGCCACTTGCCCCTTAGCAGATCAGAGGCACTGATGTACAGCTTCCAAATAGATATGTTTAACATGTCTCAACAATTGCAGCCTTAATAAGCCTCAGTAACTGCAGCTATAGAAAAAGAATAGAAAAGAGAAACCTGAGATAATACATCAACTGAAACCAGACAACAGAATGCTGAACCAATGAACCAATGACACTTGGTGAAACAACCAAGATAAGGCCAGATTATAAGGAACAAAAAAAGGCCGACTCACCAAACTAGGTAAAGGGTAATTCCAGCAGGGGGAGATCGTGACCACTGACTCACGGCCCACTGACCCAAGAAACCCACCAACTCAAAAGAAGATGACTGAGCATGTGGACTAATTAGCCTAAGAAGCAAGACAATCATTTAACCAATAGAAGATAGAATACTAATTAATGAGAGAACTTTGTAACTTGTAGCCAATTCACATTAATGCCTTTGTTTGCTAAAATATATAGTGAAAAGTTTTGATAGTTGCTGTGCTAGCTTTGTGGATTTGCCACCCAGCACCCTTTTCTGTGCAGAACTGTAAGTAAATCAAATACCTTGACTCTGTGTGTGGATTGGCCTCTTGCATACCAGGTGAAAGAACCTGTTTCAGGACAACAGTACCACCATGCCACCATGGCTGCAGACCACCAGGCACCAGCCATCTAGTTAGCATGTAGCCTCTCTGTTCAGCTAGCAAGCCAAACACCGGTAAGCAGGGGACATAAAATAGGAGCAGAGCAATCCTCAGTTCCACTGCAGCCAATTGAAATTCAGGTCTGCTGCCCAGCAAAGTTCCCTTCAGACATTTGTTAAAACTTTGTATTGTTTGAAATTTTATATTATTTGAAGGTAGCTAAGTGCTCACTTGACATAGGTAGCTAGAATTGTTAGGCTGCAAGTTGAACTTTATCTGAACTACATGGCTATGTTGTGTAAATCAAAGATGGATTATAGTGAAACCTGGAACTAATAATCTGATCATTAATAACAGTAAAGATGTATTGTAGTGAAACTTGAAGATAACAACCTGAACCTTAGTAATAGAATAGACAAAGCTAGCAGCTTAAATATTACTTAAAAATTAATAGTTACACATTAAAAGGGACTGGTCAATGGTTTACAGTATTGGACTTGAAAGATACTTTCTTTTGTATCCCACTGGACACCAGAAGTCAGGAGCTGTTTGCATTTGAATGGGAGAATCCATGAATGGGATGAAAGACTCAATTATGATGGACTGTTTTACCACAGGGATTTAAGAACGATTTTTGGAAAACAATATAAAACTGTGTATCCTTGGGACTGGAATGGGAGGCATCACAAAAAGTATAGTAAAGAAATGTGAACTGTGTCCACAGATCTAGCCTCGGCTTCCCCCAGGACAAACCAAAAGGAACACACCAGGTAATTATTGGCAAACAGATTTCTCTGAATTACCACAGGAAAATGGGTATTGATACTTATTGGTACTAGTGGATACATTTTCTGGGTGGCCTGAAGCTTTTCCCTGTCAAACCAGCCAGGCTAAAGAGGTAGGCAAGGTACTATTGAAAGAGGTCATTCCTAGGTATGGGATACCTATGTCATCAGACAAGGGACCTCATTTTGTAGCCAATGTTATAAAAGAACTATCCAGAACATTGTAAATTAAATGGGATTTACACACATCATGGAGACCTCGGTCTAGTGGAAAGGTAGACCAAATGAATCAATCCATAAAAAGACAACTCAGTAAAATTTGCCAGGAGACTCAAATGAAGTGGCCCAAAATCTTGCCACTAGCACTACTGAGAGTCAGAATAACACCCAGATCCAGGGATAAACTTAGTCCCTTTGAATTCTTATAGTGGTAGACCTTAGCAGGCAATCTCTCACAAACCACATTCTGCGAATATCTTGGGCCAAGAATACTTGCATAATTATGTTATCTCTCTAGGGAAAGATTGTCCTCTATCAACAGGTACCTTTGTCCTGGTTTTAAAAACTCAGTGGGGAAATTAAGGCCACTCAAGCCGTCCCCTTTCTATAATGGAGAAATAAATACTAAGGGAGACTGAAGTCAGAGTGACAATTTACTAAAGAGACTCGCAATAAACACAACAATAATAATAAACGATTGTACAAAAAGAGAATGGTTTAACCAACAAAGGCAATATGAAGACTGACCCTCCGGGATAAAAACAAAATGGCTGCTGTTCCCACGTCGGGCAACCACGTGGGTCCCCCGAGAACAAAGGCAATATGGCAGAGGGTTGTGTGGTTTAACGCCCTCACCCCCAGCCAGGAAAAAAAACAATGAGAAAATCACAAAACGACCCCCCCAGAAGCTCGGTCATCCAAGCCGGGTCGCCCCTCTCTTCGCTGAATTCAGTTCGGCACCAGTTTCCTACACCACCGCTACCACTGGTCCGTTGTGCTGGGAGTGTGGGGGGGGTTGGTTCTGCTGCTTTGCTGCGGCTTCCTACCACCCTGCTGAGCTCCTTTTTCAGCTGGGCTGGACTCTGATAATATCAGCGTGCGCACTCTGGGTCCCCTTGCTGCACTGGGAGGGGGAGAAATGGTCTCACTGGGAGCCAAAGCCACACTGCCCTGGCCCCGCCGGGTTCGGCTGCATCTTGGAGCCGTCCCTTCAGAACCAAGCCCTGGGAGTGGCGCTGCCACCTCTCCTCAGCCCTTTGACCTGCAAAAACATCCTGGAGGGATGGGAAGGGGATGAAAAATAGCAGGGCATAGGGTGCTGGAGTCCGCAGATCCCTTCACTGGAGCGAGCCAGACAAAATGGCCACCCTTCCTTTTCCGGCCACGTCATTTTCCCTGCCAAAACCACGCCCCCCAGCAGTGACGTGAATGGTATCGAATACACAGCTCTGAAAGCTCCACTCCTCGTCTCTGTGCCCAGGACAACCTTCCACGCAGAAACCTGATTGGATTGGATTTCCCTGTCCACGACATTCATCCAGGAGATTGGGTCTATCTAAGATCATGGAATGATGAACCACTGAAAGATGCTGGGAAGGACTATACCAAGTCGTCCTCACCTCATACACAGCTGTGAAACTCCAGGGACTAGAGCTGTGGATCCATCATATACAACTGAAGAAAACCACAGAACCAGATAAGTGAGAAGCCACCTCCTCTCTGGATTTTTGGGACTAAAAAGTGACTTCATGAACTGTACCTGGGAAGAAGGCCTATCTTATGTAGAACTTGAATGCCTTCAAGGGGTAGTAGCATTTCTAATTGCAGTGATTATTTTTATTGTTGTTTCAATAATATGCAACCAACATTACTGTTAATATTGATTATAATCACAAGGGAACATGGTAATTGCCAGGGGAATTTATGGTCCCAAGCATGCATGGGATGGACTGGAATTATGGGAAGGCCATTAGATACAAGTAAAAGTAAAATAAAAGCCCTTACCCTTAACAGCAAATCAGCCTCCCAAAGCACCTCAAGTCTGGGAAATAGGAAGTAGGAAAACAACAAATACTATTTAACCCATCCTGGTCTCTAAAATACATTGAGTTATCAATGCAAGTTAATGTATCTGGAATTAGACCAGACTGCTCTCTGTTTTTAACAACCTCATATAAAGGATGGCTGGCCTGGTTGCATAAGAGAACTCCTAGTCCATTTAAAAGAGACCGAAGGGACATCACTGGGATTTTAGGAACAGGACTAGGTGTACTGAACAACAGTGATTCTGAGGTTCTAATGAACAAATTGGCCACCACCACTAGTGACTTAAACTACAACATCCTCTATGCTCCTCCCTTCTAGCTCTAGGAGCAAATCAATGGTTCACTGGAAGTATATTACCGGACTGGGAAGAAATTGATGAAAAAGATCACCAATTAATTGTAAATAGCATTGATGCATTACAGAATAATGTATCCCTAGCTCTAAATTGTGTACAAGCTCAATTATGGGTACAAGTCAGTAACAGCTGCCATCATTTGAGAAGGGGAAGACGGTACCCTCCCTGCTCAAATTAGAAAAGTAATCTGTGATAATGCTACTGAATTCAAAAGAAACCTTCAGTCTTGGTGGCGCTTAGTAATTTTACCTACAATTCTGACAATAATACAGCTACAGCCTTTATATTGACTATGCTTAAAACTAAAGTATGATATTCATCCTATTATTGCTCTAGGCATGATCAATAATGGAACAAAAATGTATACAATAGAACATAGAGAAAGGGCCCATAAAGAAAGAAACAGATGACAAACCATAGATGTCAGCACCTGTTGTCCTGGGTAACCCAAACTGTT
Source organism: Amblyornis subalaris (assembly GCA_018881555.1). Classification (NCBI taxonomy): domain Eukaryota; kingdom Metazoa; phylum Chordata; class Aves; order Passeriformes; family Ptilonorhynchidae; genus Amblyornis; species Amblyornis subalaris. The sequence continues at coordinate 66,621 of JACAXG010000297.1, forward strand.
ATTGTATTCCATATGTATCTGTGCCCAAAAATTGTTATGGTCTCTTTAAGACCCTGCAGCCAGAAATGGAAACACACGTTTTGCAGGTGCCAGTCTTTTTAAAGCTGGGTCACCAAAGCAGGGCTTGCTTTAACCTTGTTACATTTGTTCAAGGCAGAGGCTGTTTTGGGTGGGTTTTCTGGGCTCGCAACAGTACCAACTCGAGATGATGCATTTTGCCATTAGAAACTGTTTTGGAGTGAATTTTGCAACACCTATTGGCAGCACAAAGACTGAGCTGGTCTGGTGTTGGGCCACCGCTCGTCGGAGCCCAGGAGTCCATTCTTTTCTTCCCCCATAGGAACAGGGACCCAAGGCAGCAGCACCAACACCAGTGGAGTCCAGCGGGTGGCAGGAGTAAGCAGCGAGTGGCAGCACTGACCTCACACACGCCGGCAATTCTCATCTGCCACTAGAACTGCTTTGTAAGCTCCTACCTTCCCAGGAGAGTTTGTCCACCATTTCCCTTTTGTCTCCTGGACTGCACGGTTGTCTGCAGAGGGCGCCATCTTGGGGGGAGGGTTTGTCTACCATTTTCCCTTTGTCTTCCCACATGCAGTTGCCTGTGGTGGGCATCACCTTGGGAAAGGGGGGATAGTCCACCATTTTGGGTTTCTCGTTGTTCCCTGGGAGTTCATGATATTTAGGAATTTTCTATCTAGTGATTATTTACTGTTTTGGGGGTTTTTTTGCCTGTTGCTGCTTCACGTGTTAGTAAACTGTTATTTTTTCACTTATATCTACTGCTATTCATTTTTCCTTATTGCTGGAAAGGGATTGGTTAAAACTATAAAGGGAGGCAACTCATTCCAGAGTCCACCTCTTAAATTGTCTTAAACCAAGGCAAATTTGGCGAACAACTAAAGGGGCATGACAGAGAAAGTGAAAAAATAACAATTTTGTCCAAAACATTTGTGTATTGGGTACAGAACTCACTGGCCACCATGCTGCTCAGTCTAATCATGGGGCTGTGGCAGCCAAGCTTGTATACTTCTCCATGTATATGAGACAATTTGCACGAGATATGACTCTTTTTCAGATAAGGGACACAAACCAAGATTGCTTTGGTGATATACTCTGTGATATCAGCTTATATGAAGATAACATCAGAGGCAGCAAGGATTATTTGGGATGTGTATTTGTTGCTGTTTGCCTGCCCTGGTCTCAGCTGCTACTTCTGGGGGTTTATTAATAATCACACCCAGCCTGTTGAGAGAACAGTAGGGAATGATTTTCCCCAGCCTTTTACCTCCTTCTTCCCCTTCAGGTCTGCCACATCACCTTTTTAGATGGTTCATTTCCCTCAAAAGACACCATATTTTTGTTACTAGTTCTGTCTCCCCTCTATGCTCTACAACACATTTAGAATCAGGGCTGAGATTTCCAGGGAGGTTGCCCAGAGATCTGCCCCAGTGGGGGAAGATCCTGAGTGGCATGGCATGTGGGAGTATACAGGCCAGGTCCCAAGGAAATGCTCTGCCCTGATAGTTTGGAATTTCCCCCCTGAACAAATTCAGAACGCACCTAAGGAAGCAGAAAATCTGAAAGAAAATTACAGTGGCAGCTCCAAAGAGAGGCAGCTTGTTGCACTGTGCTGGGCCCTGGCTAATGCTTATCGCCCACTGCTTGTTACTGTACAGCAGCAACTACAGCCAGAGGGGAAGGAGAACAAATCAGCACACCCCGGTCACTCAGGCTGCAGCTAAACCAGAAGGGAAGCCTAAGCCAAGAGCAATTGGCCCTGTCCAGAGGAGTAAATATAAGACCAAATCCATTCGCCTGGTGGATGACAGTGGGGAGGCAGGACCCTCACAGCCAGCAGAAGAATCAGAACCAGAAATAATGAATGAATCTTTGTCCTTAGAAAGTCTCCGCAAACTGAGGAAAGACCTTACCCGATGACCTGATGAGTCTGTATTGAGCTGGTTGATCTGAGTCTGGGACATTGCAGGTGATGGTACAATTTTGGATGGTACTAAAGCAAGGCACTTGGGATCTCTGTCGCCTGATGTAGCTATTGACCGGGGATTGCGAGGAGGCCAAAACCCCTCAGCCTCTGGACATGACTCTTAGGAAGTGTGAAGGAGAGAGACCTTTGCCCAGAAGATCTCCAGCTGCAGCAAGACCCTTGGAAGACCATGGAGCAAGGAAACCAAGGCTTGCAGAAACTGGTTGTGCTAGAGATCCTTTTCTCAAATGACAACCAAACCACTAAGAGTCCAGACCTGGTAAAATGTACAACACTGGTGTGGCTCAAACTCTCACAACCTGGGACACAAGCGTACTCCCACTTCCTAGTGATGCTGCAATGGAATGAGGGACACGAGACCGTGGACGCTATGACAAGAAGGCTCTGGACATATGAAGACACTGTCCACACACTGACATGAGTCAATCTCAGCTGTGGAAACAGACTTTACCAAGTGTATGCAGAAATTGGAAGAGAGGATTGAAGAAAGCCACCAGAAACTCAGGAAGGAGCTTAAAGAGGACCTTCTCCAAGTCTCATCAGTACAGAGCAGAGGCCCTGTTATCAGAAGCAGATGTCCCCCAGCTAGGGAGAGGGGGTACACCCCACAAGCCAACCTGTGGTTCTTGCTGTGTGAGCATGGGGAAGATATGAGGAGATGGGATGGAAAACCCACTTCCGTCCTAGCAGCACAGGTGTGTAAGCTAAAAGAGGAAACTACTAACAGGGAATTCTACAAGAATTAATGTAGCTCCAGTTTCCTGTGACTCAGCTGCTAGGCACAACAGAAGAAAGGATGACATGTCTGATCCCCTTGAAGGGACCTCCAGAATGTATGCCCAGGGAGGAAACAATAGCCAGAACTAGAGGCGCTCTGCCTCGTCAGGTAGAGGCCAGGGAAAATCATGTCTATTGGACTGTGTGGATATGATGGCCTGGCACATCAGAACCACAAAAATCCAAAGCTTTGGTTGACACTGGTGCTCAATGTACTCTGATACCATTGGGACATGTGGGGCACAACCTGTTTCCTTTGCTGGGGCAATAGGGAGGTCACAATAGTTAACTGTTGGAAACTGAGGTAGGCTTGACCGGGAAGGAGTGGAAGAAACACACCCATTGACAATGGTCCAGAGGCTTCATGTATTCTTGGCATAGATTACCTCAGGAGTGGGTATTTCAAAGACCCAAAAGGACATTGGTGGGCTTTTGGGGTAGCTGTTGTGGAGATAGAAGATATTAGACACTTGAACACCTTGCCTGATCTCTCAGAGGACCCTTCTGCTGTGGGACTCATGAGGGTCGAAGAACAACAGGTACTGATTGCCACCACAACAGTGCATTGTCAGCAATACTGCACTAACCAAGACTCCGTGATTCCCATCCATAAGATGATTTGTGAACTGGAGAGCCAGGGAGTGGTCAGTAAGACTTGCTCACCCTTTAAAAGCACCATATGGCCTGTGCATAAGACTAATGGGGAATGGAGACTGACAGTGGACTATCGTGGCCTAAATGAAGTCACACCATCAGTGAGTGCTGCTGTGCCGGACATGCTGGAACTTCTGTATGAACTGGAGTCCAAGGCAGCAAAATGGTGACACTATTGACATTGCCAATGTGTTTTTCTCCATTCCTTTGGCAGCACAGTGCAGGCCACACTTCGTGTTCACCTGGAGTGGTGTGCAGTACACCTGGAAACGACTGCCCCAGGGGTGGAAGCACAGTCCCACCATTTGCCATGGACTGATCCAGACTGCACTGAAAAAGGGAGAGGCTCTGAAACACTTGCAGTACATTGATGACATCATCATATGAGGGAACACGTCAGTGGAAGTTTTTGAAAAAGGGAAAAAAGTAATCCAGATTCTCCTGAAAGCAGATTTTGCCATCAAACAAAGTCAAGGGACCTGCCCAGGAAATTCAGTTCCTAGGGGTGAAGTGGCAAGATGGACACCGACAGATTCCAACACAGGTGATTCATAAGATAGCTGCCATATCCCCACCAGCCAGCAAGAAGGGAACACAGGCTTTTCTAGGCACCGTGGGTTTTTAGAGGATGCACATCCCCAAGTATAGACAGATTGTAAGTCCTCTCTACCTCGTGACACGAAAGGAAAATGATTTCAAGTGGGGCCTGAGAAACAACAAGCCTTTGAACAGATCAAACGAGATTGCCCACACAGTAGGTCTTGGGCAACTCAGGACAGGACAGGATGTAAAGAACATGCTCTACACTGCAGCCAGGGAGAATGGTCCTTCCTGGACCTTCTGGCAGAAGGTACCTGGAGAGACTCGAGGATGACCTCTGTGGTTCCAGAGTCAGGGATAAAGAGGACCTGAGGCCAGATACACCCCAACTGAAAAAGAGATCTAGGCAGCCTATGAAGGGGTTTGAGCTGCCTCAGAAGTGATTGGCACTGAAGCACAGCTTCTTCTGGCACCCCAGCTACCAGTGCTGGCCTGGATGTTTAAAGGAAAAGTCACTGCAACATATCATGCCACTGATGCAATGTGGAGTCAGTGGATTGTTTTCATCACACAGCGAGCTTGAATAGAAAATTCAAATCACCCTGGGATCTTGGAAGTGATCACAAACTGGCCTGAAGTTGAGAGTTTTGGACTATCATCAGAAGAGGAAGCAGAGCAGGTGACACGTGCTGAGGAGGCCCCACCATATAACCAGCTACCAGAGAGTGAGAGGAGGGATGTAGGGACCAATAGGAAATGGAAAGCAGCCGTATGGAGCCCTACACAGCGAGTCGCAGAAGCTACCAAGGGACAAGGTGGATCAAGTCAGATTGCAGAGTTGAAAGCTGTCCAGCTGGCTTTGGACATTGTCAAGCAAGAGAAGTGGCCAACACTACCTCTACACTGACTTGTGGTTTGTAGCAAACGCTCTGTGGGGGTGAGCTGGAAAGATGGAAAAAGGCCAGTTGGCAACGCAGAGAAAACCCATTTGGGCTGCTGAATTGTGGCAAGACATCACGGCCTGGGTAGAGAAGTTGGCTGTGAAAGTTAATCACGTGGATGCACATCTGCCTAAGAGTGAGGCTAATGAGGACCATCACAAAAATGAACAGGTAGATGGGGCTGTAAAAATCAAGGTGTCACAGGTAGATCTGTACAGGCAATATAAGGGTGAGTTATTTCTAGCTCTGTGGGCCCATGATGCCTCAGGTCATCAGGGAAGAGGTGTAACAAACAAATTGGCTCGTGACCGAGGGGTGGACTTAACCACAGACACTATATCTCAGGTAATCCATGACTGTGAAACATCTGCTGCAATCTCACAGGACAAGTGGGTAAAGCCCCTGTGGTATGGGGGGGGGGTGTGGTTTAAATATAAGTATGGGGAGGCCTGGCAGATTGATTACATCACACTGCCACAAAGCTGCCAAGGCAAGCGTTATATGCTGACAATGGTAGAAGCAACCACTGGATGGCGGGAGACTTATCCCATGCCTCATGCCACTGCTCAGAACATCATCCTGGGCCTTGAACGTTATTGTATTCCTTATGTATCTGTGCCCAAAAATTGTTACTGTCTCTTTAAGACCCTGCAGCCAGAAATGGAATCACACGTTTGGTGGGTGCCGGTCTTTTTAAAGTTGGGTCACCGAAGCAGGGCTTGCTTTAGCCTTGTTACTTTTGTTCAAGGCAGAGGCTGTTTTGGGCAGGTTTTCTGGGCTCGCAACAGTACCAACTCGAGATGATGCATTTTGCCATTAGAAACTGTTTTGGAGTGAATTTTGCAACACCTGTTGGCAGCACAAAGACTGAGCCGGTCCAGGGTCCTTTCTCCCCCCCCCAATTGGAGGAAGGACCTGAGCCAGCAGCACCAACACCGGTGGAGTCCAGCAGATGGCAGGAGGAAGCAGTGAGCAGCAGCACTGACCTCACACATGCCAGCAATTTTCATCTGCCACTAGAACTGCTTTGTAAGCTCCTACCTTCCCAGGAGAGTTTGTCCGCCATTTCCCTTTTGTCTCCCGGACTGTGTGGTCATCTGTGGAGGGCACCATTTTGGGAAAGGGGGAGTACTCCGCCATTTTGGATTTTTCTTTTTTCCTCGGGAGTTAGTGATATTTAGGAATTTTGTATCTAGTGGTTATTTAGTTTTGGTGGTTTTTTTGCTTGTTAGTAAACTGTTATTTTTTCACTTATATCTACTGGTATTTGTTTCTCCTTATTGGTGTGATGCCCGAAAACATAGGCCAAAGATAAAACCCGATAGACTGGTGTCTATAGAGCAGGTATTTGTTTATTACAGTGCCGGTGGTGAGGGGGATATTTCCACCTAACTCACCCACCCTTGTCACGTGTTGTGGCTTATTTATACAGTAGGTACTGCTAAATATCATTATGTCATTATAACATCATCATATATGTGCCGGAAATAATTTATATACTGTCATGACATGGCTATAAATAGTTCTTTTTCACTGCGCTTGCGCCTCCCCAGTTTAGGTGGTCTCAGGGATCTTCTCCGATGAAAGCTCAAGGTCTTCCTCGCATCTGAACTTTTCAATTTTGTCTTCAGAGCATGCACCGTTATGGTGAAATAGTTCTTTCTGCCGGCCTGAATTCTTCATTTTGTGGCTAATTGGCTTTATCTTTGCCAATTTCTCATTAGTACATTCTGTAGCTTCCCAGTATAGCTATACTTGACTAATTTATGGCTTTACTTGTCTATCTTGAAATTATCCACCTGGTGAGTTTTTGCTTATTTAAGCATTAAGCAACTCATTAGCTATATACTGACTATTACATTGTATAGAAAGTTATGATATAGGTATAGAAAGTTATAATTATAGGTATAGATAGGTATAGAAAGTTATATTTAGGTTATATAGGTATAGAAAGTTATAATTCAGATAGAAAGTTATAATTCAAGTTATATAAGCATCATGTAACTTTGACTCAGGTTATGTAGACATCAGGTAGAAAGTGATTGGTTAAAACTATAAGGGGAGGCAACTCATTCCAGACTGTCCACCTCTTAAATTTTCTTAAAACAAGACACCTGTATAGCACAAGAACAACAAGGGTTTTTTCTGTGAAGGAAATACAATAAAAGGACAAGATATCTGCCTAGATATGGAACAGAATATCTGTAATTTTGAAATTTGGACAGATATTAATATAAAAATGGAACTTGTATACATATGTAAAGGATGTGTATGCTTTAGTACTCCTTGTGAATACATAGCAATAGATTATCAATTCCAGCCAACTAAATCACATTCTAATTTTTGCATCTGCAAATTTGCCCAGATTAGAGGCTGTGATTTTAACTATTCAGCCCCAGTAGCTTCCTTTCAGCCTACCCCTATGGGTATGAACCTTTCACTAGTGAAGAAACTGCTACAATATAAAAATTTACAAAGGCTGTTAAAAGAAGCTAAAGAGAGTAGCAGATAGACTTTGATTACTGTCATGACACTGAAGAAATTCATCACCAAAGAAATTCATAAGATAATGGAAAGAATAAAGAAAAATGGGGGTCACCATTGGTGAGATATTTTATTTGGATGGTCTCCAACAGCAATGGGAATTCTTAATAAAATGCAACATCCTGTAAATGTTTTGTTAATACTAATCTGTTTGCTTTTTCTTTTAGTGTAGGATTGTATATCAAAATGTGGAGAATCATGAAATGGCTACCCCCAAGGTTTAAATATAATTGGGACAAGAATAGTCAAAAGGAATGTGGAAGTGTTAATATATTTCAAAAACTTCTAAGGGGAGGAGTTGATGTCTTTAAGCAGAATCCTCTGTATTTTAAGTAGAATTCTCTGTATCTTTAAGCTCTGAGTCTTTAAGGAGAATTCGCTGTCCCTGTCCCTTTGTCGCAGATGGAATGTGATGGTATCATTCTCACTTTTAACCCCTCTTTTGAATGTAAAAAGATGCTATCAGGTGTGTTAAGCAGATGTTTCTCAATGTTTATGGAAAGCTTTTGTATTTTACCGACCTGCTTGGCAATTGTCTGAGAAGATGTGGTGCTGAGTTACAGATCACATCTTCTTTGGCACTCAAGCTGGGTTTCTGCACATCCTGAACTGAACTTTGCTCAAAACTGAGTAGGGGGAACCTCCCCAAATGACCACCAGAGACCCCTGAATAGGCCCATGCAGGAGCAGTGACATGTATTACATAAGGTTGCGCAAGCCAAACAATTATGCAATAGCTAGGCAGGTTTATGTAGATTTCAATGTATAAATTCTCTCGCTTTTTATTTCTTGGTGTGCTCAATTTGTGGAACACTTCCAATTTGCACCCTGCGCAGAATAAACAATATCTTCTTTCTAAACCTAACTCTTTGCCCATGTTTAGAGAGTTCCAAAAATTCAGCAACAACACCAGTGGTTATTGCCTACCTTGACTTCAGGAAGGCCTTTGACGCTGTCTCCCATAAAATCCTTATGGAGAAGCTGTTGATGTATATGGGCTGGATGAGCAGACAGTGAGGTGGATCAAAAGCTGGATGAACAGCTGGGCCCAGAGGGTGGTGATCAGTGGAACAAAGTCTAGTTGGAGGTCAGTGACTAGCAGTGGACCCCAGGGGTCAATACTGGGTCCAGTCCTGTTTAACATCTTCATTAATGTTCTGAATGATGGGACAGAGTGTGCCCTCATCAAGTTTGCTGATGACACCAAACTGTGAGGAGTGGATAGTATTCCAGAGGGTTGTGCTGCCATCCAGAGGGATCTTGACAGGCTGCAGAAATGGGCTGACAGAAATTTTATGTTTAATCTTAACAAGGAGAAATGCAAAGTCCTGCACCTGGGGAGGAACAGCCCAATGCACAAATACATGCTGGGGGCCACCCAGCTGGAAAGCAGCTTTGCAGAAAAAGCACTGGTGGTCCTGATGGGCACCAAGTTGAACATGGATCAGCATTGTGCCCTTGACACAAAGAAGGCTAATGGTATCTGGGACTGCATTAAGCCTAGAGAAGAGAAGGCTTGAGGGGTGGGAGGTGGGGGGATCTTATTGATGTATATAAATACCTGAAGGGAAGGTGCAAAGAAGATGCAACCAGGCTCTTTTCAGTGGTGCCCAGTGACCGGACCAGAGGCAATGGGCACAAACTGAATCACAGGAGGTTCTGTCTGAACATTAAGATATAAGAAGGATGATGACAAATATTTTATCAGGGCCTGTTGTGATAGGAAAAAGGATAATGGTTTTAAACTGAAGGTGAGTAGATTTAGATTAGATATAAGAAAGAAGGCTTTTTACAATGAGAGTGGTGAAACACTGGAACAGGTTGCCCAGAGAGGTCATAGACACCCCATTCCTGGAAGCATTCAAGGCCAGGTTAAACAGGGCTCTGAGCAATCTGATCTAGTTGAAGATGTCCCTGCTCATTGCAGGGGGGTTGGACTAAATGACCTTTAAAAGGTCCCTTTCCACTCAAACTATTCTATGATTCTATGATCAGGATATACGTTTTTACTGTGAGGGCGACTGAGCTCTGAAACATGTTGCACAGAGTTTGTGGATTCTCTCTCCCTGAAGGTATTCAAAATTTGTCTGGACATAGTCCTGGGAAACCAGCTCTAGGTGACCCTGCTTGAGCAGGACAGTTGGACCAAATGGCCTCCAGAGCTCCTTTCCAACCTCAATCATTCTGTAACTCTGTGAAAAGTACTGCTTTATTGATACACTGATGGAATTTTAAAGGAAATGATTGTAATATTTTTTTAAATTTCCTTCTGAACACATGCATTTCAAATCCTTTGAAATGGAGCCTGAAATACTATATTCAGATACAGATATCTGGTGAGAGGTCAGGAGGAAAAGTGCATGCAAAACTTCAATCCTGGACATGAGGAAAGCAGACTTCAGGTTTCTCAGGTAACTAGCTAGCAAGGTCCTCTGGGAAAACACTTTGGAAGGTGCTGGGGTATATTGGTGCTGGGGTACATCAGTGTTGGTCACTTTTTAAGCACCACTGCCTAAGGGCACAGGAGCAGGAAATTCCTAAATGTCGGAAGTTAAGCAGGTGAGGCAGAAGTCCAGCTTGGACTCTTTTGGAACTAAGGCAAAAAAAGATGTATGCTGAGTGGAAGCAAGGTCAGGTGACATGGGAGGAATACAGATATGCTGCTTGTCATTGTAGGGAGAAAATTTATGTGGCCAAAGCTCAATTGGAGTTGAAGCTGCGAGAACTGTGGGGAACAATAAAAAGAGTTTTTAAAAATACGTCAATAGCAAAAGGCAGATCATAAACAATATTGACCCAGGACTTGATGAGAATGGTCACCTCACAAACAGGGACATAGACAAGGCAGAGATATTTAATGCTTTCTTTGCTTCAGTCTTCAACACTGATGATGGGCTCTGGGGGTCCCAGTGCCCTGAGCTGGAGGACCATGGCTGTGAGAATGATCAAGTCCCAGTCAACCCTGAACTTGTGTGGGATGTGCTGCTCCAGCTGGATCCCTATAAGTCTATGGGGCCTGATGGGATTAATCCAAAAGTGCTCAGAGCTGGCTGATTTTGTTGTGAGACCTCTCTCAGTGGTTTTTGAATAGTCTTGGGGATCTGGAGAGGTCCAAGTCAACTGAAAGCTGGCAAAGGCCCCAATTTTCAAGAAGGGCAAAAAGGATGACCCTAGTAACTGCAAGCCTATCACCTGAAGGACAATGCAGTCATTGGTCAGAGCACGGCTTCATGCGGGGAAGGTCCTGCTTGACAAACTTAATTTCCTTTTATGACAAGGTAACTAACCTAGTTGATCAAGGGAAGCCAGTTGATGTGATCTTTTTGGATTTCGGAAAAAGCTTTCGATACTGTCGCAGGATCCTTCTGGACAAACTGTCCAGCAAACAGCTGGATAAACACATCATGCAATGGGTGAGCACCTGACTCACGAGTTGGGTGCAAGGGGTTCTAGTGAATGGGGTGACATCAGGCTGGCAACTGGTCACTGGTGGGGTGCTGCAGGGCTCCATCTTAGGCCCTTCAACCTTAGGCCCTCTATCTTAGAGCTTTTCAACATCTTCATAAATGACTTGGATGCAGGATTCGAAGATATACTAAGTAAGTTTACCAACAACAATAAATTGGGAGGAACTGTTGACTCCCTTGAAGGCAGGGAGGCCCTGCAGAGAGACTTAGACAAATTAGAAATCTGAGCAATCACCAGCTGTGTGAAGTTTAACAAGGACAAGTGCCAGATTCTGCACTTGGAACAGGGCAACCCTGGATGTATGGACAGACTGGGGAATGAGATGCTGGAAAGCAGAGCTGTGGAAAGGGACCGGGGGGTCCTGGTCAACAGCAAGTTGAATATTAGTCAACAGTGTGTTCTGGCAGCCAGGAGGGTCAACTGTGTCCTGGGGGGCATCAGGCCCAGTGTCACCAGCCAGTCAAGGGAGGGAATTTTACCGCTCTGCTCTGCACTGGTGCAGCCTCACCTTGAATATTGCAAGCAGTTTTGGGTGCCACAATATAAGAAGGATATAAAGCTATTAGAAAGCATCAAAAGGAGGGCCATGAAGATGGTGAAGAGTCTAGAGAGAAAGCCACATGAGGAGTGGCTGAGGTCACTTCGTTTGTTCAGCCTGGAGGAGACTGAGGGGAGACCTCATTGCAGTCTACAGCTTCCTCACAAGGGGAAGCAGAGGGGCAGGCACTGATCTCTTCTCTGTGGTGACCAGTGATAGGATCTGAGGGAATGGCCTGGAGCTGTGTCAGGGGAGGGTTAGGTTGGCTACTAGGAAAAGGTTCTTCCCCCAGAGGGTGGTTGGGCACTGAAACAGGCTCCCCAGGGAAGTGGTCACAGCACCAAGCCTGCCAGAGTTCAAGAAGCAATTGGACAACACTCTCAGGCACAGGGTGGGATTCTTGGGGCTGCCCCATGCAGGGCTGGGAGTCAGACTTGATGACCCTTGTGGGTCCCTTCCAACTCAGCATATTCTATGATTCTATGATGTAAGAGAAAAAGAGAGTATGTGAAATTATTTATGGGAAAACCTCTTTTTTTGTCCTAGACAATTTAAATGTCCTTTATTGGACAGATTCTCAGTGGGGCAGAAGATATCTTCCTCAGTTTATATAGTACTGCCATTTACCTGATTCTCACAAAGATTTGGACCACCATGGCAATGTAGAAGCATCAGCTCTGCACATCTCCCAGAAGCACCATAGCAAAGTCTCAAGCCTGCATCCTGCAAACATTTATGCATAAGCTGAACTTCATGTACTGTGATTAGTTTCCTTGACACCCTGTAGGTTTCATTGCAGCACACAAAACCAAACACAGGCTTATGTATTTTCAGGATCAGGACCTAGTTAGCACTAGTCAGCTGTGAGTTAATGCTTCTCTACTTAATATGCAGCTTACTAAATGTGGGAGAATCTCATGTTGGGTACAGTTTGGGGATTTGTTTTTTGGGTTTTTTTTTCACAGAACACCATGTATGTTGTTTCAGCATTAATGGTGAAAGTGAAATACTGTGTAGTTGCTGATGTTTGTTTATATTTAATATAGCTTGGAGTAGAAAGCCTCATTTAAAAGCATGTCTGTTGTTTTCCGGTTCGAATAAACACACGGAGACAGCTGTCAGGGTTCACCCACAGGCAGAGGCCAAATGGGAGGAAGAAGCGAGAGAGCCGGCCTCTGCCCTCATTTTATTTATATGTTTTCAAAACTCACCGTGGATTGGAGGATGGGAATACCACCTCCTGCTGTCCACTGGTCAGCAATATTGTCTATTACATAGGTTAGGAATTCATAAAAATCTTTGCCGTTAGGTCAACAATTCATGTTTACACAAAAGTGCGTGAGAAACTATTTCACTGAACCAAAAACACTGCACATCTGAAGAACTGCAAAATGCAGGGCCACACATGTCCTTTTATATAACATTGGAAAGCTCTAGTGGATATGTTGCCCATTTGTGACTCCTTATTGTCTTCTGTTTTTCACAGGAATTAATGCATCTATATAGCATCTTTCTTGTGCTGATCAAGTATCAGCAATTTGGTGACTATATAATGCATTCCATTATTTATGCTATGCCAGATTATTCAAATGCCCTCTGGTAGAAGAGATTATGAGATATTTCTAATTACAAAATAGTGCCACACAACAAAATTATGTTAATAGAGAACATCAGGAATGTATAATAAAAATGCAGGAAAAATCCTCCTGTTGCACTGCAGAAAGATCCTTATGTGGATTTTATTTAGTGTAAATATCAAGCTGTGGATTACTGTTAATGTTCACAAGACAAATAGGTAGCCTGGCATCACTCTTTACACCCTTTGAAGTCCCGCACATGCATATGCATGCATGCACCAATGCACATATCAAGGAAGGTACCTATTATAGTATTAAAGCTATACAAAATGAGGCAAAGGTTTCTGACCTAGATCTATTCCCTTAAACTACAGTTTGTGCTGTGAAACTAAATCAGTCAGGACACAGATACGGATATCACTTAGTTGCACATCCAGCACTCACCAACTGCACTGGCAATCTTTAGAATGACTTCTCAGAGAAACAGATCAGGCTTCCAGCAATACTTCAGAAATGTATGTACAAGTTCACAGCATAGAGAGAGAAATAACCTTCTCTGAAACAGTTAAAGACCTTAATGTATGAAACATAGTAAGTAGTACAGTTGCAACATTATTCAGATTTTTTTTTCAGTTATTTGCTGCAGGGTTGATTACTGCTTCAAAAATCAGTGTTTCATATTTTGGTGTGTTAAACCCAGCCAACAGACATTTGCTCACTCCTGGGACAGGGAGAAAATAGGAGGATGGCAAGAAGACTCATGGATAGAGATAACATTTTAAAAGGGAAAGCAAAAGCTGTGTGTGCAAGCAAAGCAAAAAGAGGAATTCATTCACTGCTACCCATCAGCAGGAAAATGTTTAGCCACTTCCTGGGAAGCAGGGCCTCAGCATGCGTAGCAATTGCTTGAGAAGACAAGCACCATAACCACAAGCATTCTTCCTTCTTCCTCCTTTCATTGAGTTTTTATTGCTGAGCATAATGTCATATGGTATGAAATGTCCCTTTGGTCAATTCAGGTCAGCCTTGTGTCCACTTCCAGCCTACTCGCTGGGGGAGGGGGGGAAGGAGCAAGCACTGTTCAGCAATAGCCAAAACACTGTTGTGTTATCAATCCTGTTTTAGCCACAAATGCAAATATTGACTTCTGGTTCTGATCCAGGATGTGTTTTATCCCAAGAATACATTAGGTGCACAGGACTGGCCAAAGACCACTGAAATTAGTGGAAAGACTACTGGTGACTGATGGAATACAGATTGGACTTGGAGCCTAACACTGCTGAGTTCATTGATTTATCACAAGGGCTGAATTTGGCTTTGACAGATGTAAAGCAGTTCATCCCATGTACCAAAGTACTCCTTAACAAATTGCATATATTTTAACTCCACCCTTCTACTCCCAGGAATTTACACCATTTTTCTATTAGCACTGCTAAGGAGCCCAGCACTTTCACAAAAAAAAAAAAAAAAGACTAAACTACATATAAGCATTTGTACTTACAGCTGTCTGTCTTGAGCTGACTTTTGGCAATTCCAAAGTACTGGGGATCTTCAATTATGGGAATCTTTGTCATCCCAATGATGACTGCATCAGGACCCCCCTCAGAAGAAGATGGAGTGTTACTGCCATTTGAGATGTGATGGAGGGGACTTGCCAAATCATCAGCATTGCTGATAACCGAAGAAGGACCTAGAGTTAGAAACAAAGATTATCCTGTAACTCAGAACATTTTCCTTCCCTCAGACAATTCTTTTGTTTTTTGGGGTTTTTTTTTTGACTAATTTGTCCTCCATCCCATTAGTCAAGAGCTTTCTTTATGTCCCTTGCTGATTTTACCTCATGAATTTTATATGTCTGGCCATTAGAAGTGGGAATGTCATATAGATTTTTGTACTGCAGATAACGTAGACTAAATACATCAGGATCTAGTATACTGTGTCACTGGGAAAGATCTCCAAAGTTGATGAACTCCTATCATTTTCAGAAATAATCTATGAAATACACACTAACTTTTTTGCCTTATGCCCTACTCTGATCACACTGCAATAATACCTTTTCCAACAAACCAACAAAGCTGGCAAACATCCACCTTCCATTTGAGGTGGCATTATAACATGACAACAGACATGGAGGAGATGGGCTTATCCTAACATGGGAAGCTGTATGATTCCTGAAGGACAGAATGGCTGAATTGGCTTGAATTGTTTCAAGTCCTTGTTCCCAGAGAAACAAAGACCAGTTTGTGCAGAGACATGGTAATGGCGCTGTGGGAAAATGACTGGGGACGCTGTGGACAGGTAACTGCAGATACAATTAGAAGAAACTGAGGAGTTGTATTGGCATCTTAACAGGAGTTATAACAGTACGGAAATTAAAGGGTAAATCACAGTTGCTGCTCCCTGGATGGAATGCGGTTGGCATGACTTAAAACCTACTCCACAATGATTCCCCATCCACACACACCTGCTGAGGAGGATGGAATGGAGGGTGGAGCAGAGAGGAGACACCATGGCTGATGCCAAATTAAGTTTTTACCTTTTTTTCTCTTATATATTCTCTTTAATTTTTACACATATAGCTGTAGTTTGCACTTTATTTTCCTAGTACTGTTCCCTGCCCTGATAGGCAGGAAGACAAAACACATTTCAAGGCCCTATCCTATCTTAGTTCTCTGGTCTCAAGACCAGCTCTTCGAGACATATTTTTATAAATAAAGTTACCTCATCTGAGAAGGGGGGGTTTAGAAGGGATTAGAACAAGGGGGAAATTACCTCACAAATTACAATTCTAATTGGTAATTCTTGTCAGATGTGCTAATTTGCAAAATCTATAAGAATTGTATACACGTCACATGGGGGGGCTTTTTTGGCGTTTCCACCTGACGAATTGTGCCCCTAAGGATCCTTATAAAGGTAAACTGTTTTTATCACCCTAACCATGTCTGGCTCATGATTTGATTGATTTTTTAGGGTCTGACTGGGGAGAGAAAGGCATCACGGCCGGGATCTGTAGAAATCCTTGCAGGGAAGGAAACTCAATGGTACTTTGCAGCTGAGAAACCACATAGGACCTGTCAACGAGGGGAGATAGGGGAAGATGTCCTACTGCTGAGCCAGCAACTGTGGCAAAATCCCTCTCTTTAGATGAACTTGCTTCATTAAAGCCTAATAATAATATTAACACACCCCTCCATCCCAAAGTTACCCGCCCCCAAGGTACAACCACCCCTCACTGGACATTTGCTCTGTGTTGTTTTTGACTGTATCTTTAAAAGTGAAGCGAGAGAATTTTACACCAATCAGTAACAAAGGTGTGTCTGACTTGAGTCACTCAAGCTCCACCTAAACACAAAGAAATAGTATAAAAGTAAGTCGAGAATGGGGAAAAATTTAGGGAAGACTCCATGGTAACTGCTGGGATTGGTCGACGGGCTGAACCTGTCTTCTCCCCCATAGGGATGCCTATTGGATAAGAATCATACTCTGTGTTCTGAATATTTTACTGGGGATTAGAGCTTATCTGTATATTCCTTCAAGTATATTTTTGCAGTCAGACACTATCACTGACAATCTTTGAACCTTAACCTGTCACGATTTTATATTAATGAGTGTTATTCCGTAAACTGTCAGTGTGAATCCTTCACGGGCGCTGGCAGTCTCTGGCAGCGGGGAAGGTACTCAAAGGGAAGACCTGCTGAGGGGTCTCCCTTATGCTCTTGGTGTGTTTTCCTGAGTAAGTCAGTCGAACATCCTCCGATCCAGCAGGACTGCTCAGTAAGGGTCCCCATAACGGGATGCTGACAAACTAGTCAGGCACAAGGGTCTCAACTTTCCTGGAACACTTACAGACAAATTAAACACTAAGGGTCAAGTAAATCCCCCCACACTAAGGGCTGAGGAAGCCTCCTCTTTTCATGTGACAGGTGCACCATCAGTCAAAAGCAGGACAGTGAGTGCATATCACCAGTCAGCTTCAGCTCTCTTGGATTTTGAGTTCATACTGAATCTTCTCTCTTTTTCCTTTTGGGATGGATATATTTTTTCACTAGTTGAATATCTTGTTCTCAAAAAGCACTTATATGAGATTTCTTTCCCCATGAGACTCATATATTTGCTGTAGATTCCAAGAAATTATTTTTTTCTGCATGACTAAAAGGCAAGTTTTATACTTCAGCAAGAACAGAGACTCAAAATTTCTTGTTTAAAGCTAAGATCCAAGTTTCTTAATGGAATATACATCTCCTTTTAGCTCATCTTTTGAATCCCTGCCTATCTTCCTCTAGAAGACAACTCTCAAGCCATGGCATGACACTTTTTTTTCTGACTTTTATCATCTCACTGCAAGCTTTACTTTGAATGCTCTTTTATATTTATATTAAATTCAACAACTATAGGCAACTGTGATATTAAATAATGTTTATGCAATTACATATTAAGACTTCAATATGCAATTGCAGATTATTAAGACTGAATAAGACAGTCCAGACTAATAGAAAGTAATGTAATTGTACCAACATTATTTTATATTATTTATATCTTAATTGCTGCATACTGAATACAGGGTGTTGAATTAAAAGGCATAAACAGAACACAAAGGAAAATAAATTCAAAGCTAGTTGAATAAGCTTCCCAAAGATAAATCTTCAGGTGGTGGACCTGTTCAAAGTAATTTCAGATTCTTCTGCAAATTAATTCAGAGTGAGCTTATTAAAATGATGCTCTTTCCTTTGCAGCTATTGATGCTTTTAATGTGGGAAAGTTCAAGGCATAGTGCTACTATGCTTCCCCAGCAGTTTGGCTGTGTGGATCAATAGCATTTCTTGCTGCCCTCTGCCTTCCAACTGACCCCTTGTCCTATGTCCCCATTCCTGCTAGCTCCTGAGAACGTAGCTGTTGGTGTTAGCCTTAGTGCCATCAATATTCAATATTCACTGCCACACACAGTTGCCAACCAAGTATTATGGAGTTACTAGTCCATCACTGATGGTGAAAAAACCACAAGAATAAGATCACCCCAAGCAACATTATATCCAAGTCTATCCTGATGAAACACAATGCTCTTCAGAGCTCAAACAATGCATGTCCTTCTATCCCAGTGCCTAATGTGCAACATGCTAAGCCAAAAACTTCATTGTAGATGTTAAGCTTGTAACTCAGAAAATTGAGATTTGCCAGGTTTGGGTGTTTAGAGGATAAATAATTTCATGTCTTCTGACAGGTATCATTAATGTCTTTAACTGATTTGCACCCACCAGTGCTTATTTAAGCTTGTATTGTATCAGTCCTTGGTATATGAGGTGAGAAAAACATTCTGAAACTGTCCAAGAAGTTCAGCTGCCATCCAACAAGCATGTTCCCAGGAAGACAAGGTGTCCTGGTTTGAATGACAGGTGTCTGTCAAGGAAGGTGGGAACCCTTCCTTGAATAGAGGATGACCCTCATCCCTCCTCCGAATTACTATACCTTTGAAATTACGGGGCTCTCAGGCAAAGATGTGGTAAAAAGAATAACAGTTCTTTACTAGGGTTATATATCTATCTATATATATAACAAGGCAGTTAAATGGCAACAATAAGAGAACAGACAAACCCCGTAACAGTCCTTTCTCTATCCTTGGGTGATTCTCTGTTGGGGCAGAGAGGCTGCGGTGACTCCCCCGCGGCTGCAGGGAGCGCTGTGGCACGAGCGCGGCGACCTCTCACGTGGCAATGGTGGCTCTGGCGAGCGGGAGAGGGGAGATCGCTCCCGGTGTGAACCCACGGGGCAGCAGCCCGTCTGCACCAACCTCGGCAGCAGGCAGCAAGCAGCGCAGGCAGGCAGGGTTGACTGGGGAGCGATGGACCTCGGTATCACCCACCAACAGACCAGCAGAAGGCAGGAACAGCAGAGACGAGTAGACCCCAGCACCGATCCACATGGAGCAGAAACCCAGGCTGGCAGCAGAGATGGCAGAGGTGAGCAGCTCCGGGTGGCGACCGGTTACAGCGTAACTCTGTACCCTGTGCCGCAGTGGGACCCTCGTGGAGATGTCAGAGTGTATCCGTGCTCTGGAGCGAGCAGGCGGAGACGTCGCAGTGTAGCAGTGTTCCCGGAGCAGAACCGGCACTCGCTGCAGACACGACCGTCCTCCCTGAACGCCGAGCAGAGAAGAGAGCGAGCCCAGTCTCCACCCACCTCTCGCCAAAGTCTCGGGAAGTCCCCCTTCATCTCTCGATATGATAAGCTCCAGCCTCTGGGGAAACAACCCCCTTGCCAATATTTCCAGCTCTTTGTTTTCTTTAATTGGGGAAATTGTCCTGGCCTCTGGGCTGGGCAAGCGATCCCTTTTGTCCTTAAGTATCGTCCATTCTGGGTGATCAGTGCGGAATGGGGTTGGACAGATAACTTTCTTTGTTCTTAAGTACTGCCCATCAGTTCCTGGCCAGCCCCTCCCCACCTACACAGCCTCCCTGCTACATGGGGGAAAGAAAACAGATTTTTATTTTTTCTAACCCATAACACAAGGGAACCAGAATGGCAGTTGTTCCAGAGAACTTTCCCACACCCAGCAGCCAAACGCCTCTACTCCCCTTCCAACAATCTCTGAATTAAAGAAAGGGGGAGGTTTCTTGGAGATCTCTAGCAGGAGAAACTGGCTGGGAATAGAGGTTTAAACTTAATAAGCAGCCTATAAGACTATGTTCACCCGCAAACATTGCAAAGCAAAGTGGAGAGATCTGTTTGAAAATTGTGATGGAGCCGCACCACTCTGACATCACTTTTCACTGGAACAGGTTGACCAGAGAAGTTGTGGATGCCCCATCATTGGAAATGTTCAAGGCCAGATTGGATAGGGCATTGAGCAACCTGGTCTAGTGGAAAGTGTCCCTGCCCATGGCAGGGGGATTGGACTAGATGATCTTTAAAGGTCCCTTCCAATCCAAACCATCTATGATTCTTTGATTCTAAGTTGTTTACTGAAAGCCATGAAATCTACAGGTTGCAAGGACAGATGTGCAAGTCAGTAGGTCTGGGACAGACTGGCATGTCAGTTCACCCAAGAAGCCTACTTTAATGGACAGAAAAGCCCTCTAGGAAAATTGTTGAAGTCCCTTATGCATGTTGGCTTTCTTAGCATTGGGTGTGCAGGATTGAAGATGAGTGGCCCCTTCTCCTCTGGCTCTGCTCCATGACATACTCTCCAGCGGTGTCATCAGGGAAGCCTTAGCCTGTGGTACAAAGGTTACTGATCTCCCTCTACTTTCAGGCAGAATATTAGGCATTTGTATAACAGATATCGCAACCACAATCTGGTACATATCTTCAAATTCTTAAGCACTGTAACCAATAAGTCCACACAGTTTGTCCTCCATGTGGTACATACTACTATTATTCCTGTTCTGGTGTCAGTAAAAAGTTCTGAATGGGTTACTGACTTGCCCAGAGATGCATGCAGGATCTTTGTCAAAGTCACAACTAGGAACTGGGAGGGACTGCCAACCCCTGTCACCAAACCACTGAGCTGCTTGATTTTTAACCTTCTTCTAGCTACAGGATAAATAGTGGCTATACAGTTTCCTGCTGTTTCATGGACACATTTTCACTGTCTGCTTCTCAGATGATGTGCCCTGTCATAATGATGAATTTAGGGCCTCTCATTGGCAGTCAAATGAAACAAATCTGATAAAAAAATCTAACATGGATGTTGTGCATTAATCAATGCAAATATGTGAGAGAAGTAAGGATACAGGGAAATTGAAAATTTTGAAGAAAAAAGGAAAGAAATAATGATTTATCTTTCTTTTAGATATACATCACAACAACCCCATGCAACAGCACAGGCTTGGGGCAGAGTGGCTGGAAAGCTGCCTATCAGAAAAGGATGAAAAAGGGGAGTGCTGGTTGACAGCGGCTGAACATGAGTCAGTGTGTGCCCATGTGGTCAAGAAGGCCAATGACATCCTGGCTTGTGTCAGCAACAGTGTGGCCAGAAGGAGCAGGGAAGTGATTGGCCCTCTGTACTCAGCACTGGTGAGGCCACACCTCGAATCCTGTGTTCAGTTTCGGGCCCCTCACTACAAGACAGACATTGAAGTGCTGGAATGTGTCCGAAGAAGGGCAACAGAGCTAGAGAAGGGTCTAGAGAAGTCCTATGAGGAGCAGCTGAGGGAGCTGGGGTTGTTTAGCCTGGAGAAAAGGAGGCTCAGGAGTGACCTTATTGCTCTCAGCGACTACCTGAAAAGAGGTTGCAGTGAGGTGGGAGTCAGTCTCTTCTCCCAAATAGCAAGCAATAGGACAAGAGGAAATGGTCTCAAGTTGTGCCAGGGGAGGTTTATATTGGATATTACAAGAAATTTCTGCACCAAAAGAGTTATCAAGCATTGGAACAGGCTGCCCAGGGAAGTCGTGGAGCCACCATCCCTGGAGGTACTTAAAAGATGTGTAGATGTGGTGCTTAGGAACATGGTTTAATGGTGGGCTTGGCAGTGCTGGGGGAATGGTTGGACTCAATGACCTTAGAGGTCTTTTCCAACCCAAAAAATTCTATGATCACCAAGAGTATTCATTACAGCCACCTGCACACTTGAATATCTAGGAAACATGGGTAAAATCACAATCCTTAAAAAAAATTACAGTGAAAAAATCACAGCAGAAAGAATAAAGATCAGCTGGAATGCACTTGTTGGCATCAGGCAAAAAAAAATTCAGCTAAAATTAAATCCTCATTGTCTTTCATTTCTTTTTAAAGCTTTTTAGTTCAACAATCTCTTCCCTACACATTTTTCTTAAATAATCTAAGAGTTAACAGTCCCATTTCTGGGGCTGGGAATGAGTTCCTGTGTTGTCTGGGATATAAATACAGTGTGTAAAGAAGAAACACAAGTTTCCCTATGCTTCTTAGACAGTCTTTATCTGAGAGAACAGCAAAGCTACTTGGAGTAGTCAACTGGAACAATTTTGCAAATTCTGTTTAGATCAATATGGTTAGACATAGTTAGAAGATATGTAGATATAGCAGATCATGGAGAAATTCTCCCTGATATTTAACTTACATTTGTTTAAAAACATCCCAACAAAACCAACCAAACAAAAAAACCTCTTTGCTAATGAAACTATTTCCCTCCTTTAAACCCTCCCTTATTTATATCTTAGAGTTCAGAGGCACTATCTACAGGACTCTCCCATACAAGCAAATCAACTGAAAACATGACATGGAAAGCTATAATAATGCTCAGAGACCTGAGGAAAAACTGGAAGAAATGAGATTTATTTTATCCTGAAGAAGAGATGTCTGAGGAGGTACACAACATCAGTCTTCAAGACTGTTGCATAAGGAAGGGAACAATATTTATTTCATGTCTGCACTGGACAGGAATGAAAAGTTGCATGATAAAATTGCATGGAGACTGAAATGTTAGGAAGACTTCCTCAGGCACTGTAATTTTCATAAATTATACAGAAATTTCCACTTCCGGAGATCTTGAAGCCAAGTTGTGGCGAGGCAGCTCACCCCCCCCCAGGTGAATAGCTGTCAGGAAAGATACTTAGTAGACACAGGCTTAGGGAATAATCTCCCAAGTCCCCTTCCAGCCTTAATCTGCCATGATGCCAAAAAGGTAGACCTTGAGAGGTCTTACAGCAGACACTTTGGTCTCTTCAAATGTTGATTTATGTCTATTCAAAACTGAATGAAGCCTGTAGCTGAACAAACATATATATAATTAAGCTACATACATTTCACTGCATTAGGTTACCTCTGCAGGTTTCATGTAGCTATGGTGCAGCCCAGGCTCTGTGAAGGTGGCTCAGAATGGGTAGACTTTCCCTTGCAAGACTCTGTCCCTGAAGGCGGAGCAAAGGAGGAATCAGCAGCATAGCTACATGCGCTTACTTTATGCTTTCTCCTCCGTCACAGAGCCTTAAGCTTTACAACAGGGTGGCGTGATTTGAAATTCCCTCCAGCTATATTGTTATTAGTCAGTTTAAATTTGTTCCTCCCCTGAGATGTTTCATTGGTTTTCTTTCATGTATCTCTATTCTCTGATTGGCTACACTTTGTTATCCCTACCCCTTAAAGTGGCAGAGACAGAGCAAGAAGCGGTCTCTCTGCTAGTTTCCCTTCAAGATATGTACCCTGCCCTCTAGGGCAGAGAAATAAAACTTGGAATATAGCTACAGGAGCCCGTCTCTTTCCTCTTTTGCCTTCGCTGCTGCCTTATGAAACTGCCTGCTGTGAAAGCTGTCAGACCAAAGAGACTGAGGCCACAAACCTCAGTTAATCCATTCGTTGCTGCTCCTGTGGACTGAGAACCCAGGAGGCCGCAGGCCCGGCTGGACCCAGGCAAGGGCAGGAAAAGCGGCAGTTTCAGTATCAAGATAGGTCCAGTCAGGAGAGAAGAACATCAATAATGCATGAATCCACAGTTTATAGTGGATTATTGCTATTAGAATACAACTTATTTAATTGCATTCTTCACATACAATTAATTTCGGGGTTTAATTTCCTTAATTGCTTCTGAACAGTTTTTATTAGTGTTAGCCACATAGCATTATAAGTCTTGTATCATTTTTAATTTCATGTGAGTGGAAGATTTCTATAGTCCACAAAGACTGCATGAATTATAAAGTCATATTGAAATACACCTCTCAATTTGTTCTCAACAAACATTCCACCATAATAGCTTCAAATTAATTTTTCATTTACAAACACACTAGCTAATCTTAAACATGACATTCTGCACAGAAACAAAATTTAATGATTACACACAATCAACTCACATACCCTGCTCAAATTATAAACAATGTCTGCAGAAATGTATTATCGCTGTTTATACAACTCTTATTTGATGATCCTGCAGCCCAACTAAAAGTTTTTTGGACTTGCATTGAGTCCCAGTCTGGTTCCTCTTCATCTCCAAGCATTCCCCAGCCTTGAAAACAGGCTTTGAAAACAAAATCTCAAAATCCTACAACATGGAATAGCCTTAATGACAGACTAGCTGTAGGATTTTGTGGTTGTCTGCATCTATAAGAAATCATGAAGGGAAGAAAAGCAATTACTTGGCTTTAACATGGTTATAGCTTTTTAGGATAATGCTCAACTAGATCTTTTGGGACAATGTTTAAAAACAATTCAGCTTTGAAGAAGGAAGGGAGCTGGATGGACTGTTTGAAAGAATATCCCTGCCAATACATCTTCAGATCAAAGATACAGAATTGCCTCAGAACAACACACTTCTTTCCCAAGCCTATTCCTAAAGCAGTGAAGCTTCAAATACTCAAAATCCTCTTCAAATGTAGACCTAAAAATTACTGCAGCAAAGGGCAACTGTGAATAGAAAGGCATCACTTCAAATTTCAGCATGTCCCAGCAGTGTCACTCACAAGCTATAAGATTAACTCCACAAGTTGGCTGATTTTCCTCTAGATGTTGGTCCTCTACAGTTGTTCACAGCCACCTCCTCCTCCCTGCCACATGATGCCTCATCTCCTGGAGATTCCATCCTGCCACCTGCCTTCTGCCAGCTTTCCTTGCAATCATCTTCATAGCAAGCATGAAAATGCCCTACACAAAATGCTGCTTGCACCATACCAGGCAAGTCAGCCATCCTGGAGATAGCCACACTACAAACCAAGCTCTGGAAGTTTTGCTACAGCAGATTTGAAAATGGATGCATTTATTATGAAACCGGTCACAAAACTACAATGACGTTTTGCTAAAACATTGGAAATATTGTTTCAATTTTGCAGGGTTCTAAATAAAGCAATGTTTCCGTTTTTTCAAGATGATGTATGAACTATTTTCATAAATAATTTCTACATTGCCTGAGACCTTTAATAAGTATTCTTGCCTGACTTTTTATCTGATGTGCCCCTTCTGCTTATTTACTACCTTCGTCCTTTCTGAAGAGTTTTACCTCCATCCTTAATAACTTCTCTCTTGACCACTTCTGGCTTGTCTACCCTTTCTTTTTCTAACATCTCCCTGGATTTGCAACACCTAGTACATTCAGGTCACAATTCTGGGCATGGCTTCCTGTGATGCTGCAATTTATAGATTCACATAAAGCAGCACTAGTACTTGTAGTCAAGTATTTTAAGGTGACACTAATTTGTTCTCATAGCATCTTTGTCTTTTACAAAAAATTCAGTCATGGCTACTTCTTAGCAACAACTTTATTACAACAGACTTACATGGAAATCAAATACTCTCAACAAGGAACTGCTAAAGGAAGCTGATAATACAGCCTTATTCCTGGCCATTAGAGGCAAATACTATAATGCAGAGTATAACAGTTTTACAATGCTATATGAATCTAATGAACACATGCAGAGCATTAGCACTGACTCGTGAAACACTCTTTTCTAATTAGTGTATATCTGAGTTGATCTTCAAAAATAATCTTGTCTTCAAACTGCAAACCAAAACAAATTGTACAAGCAAGGGAAAGCCCTATCTTAAAGAAAAAATTTTAAGAGCCTCCCTAAAACAAGCCTATCAAAGCAGGAGCATTAAAAGGAAACTACATAAAGCAAAAATACCGGGACCAGGCGCAGGCTATCCCAGAAGAAATGCAAAGCTTGTCATTAATCCCAGATCAAAGCTTTTTTCTGCAGAACAAGAGCAACACCTCGACACCTCGGCTCTGCAGACAGACAGAAATAACAACTCTTCTTGTCCTTTGACACTGACTCTTACTGGACTGGAAACAGCTGCAGGCGACCTGACACACACAACATGCACCTGCAAAAATGAGTCGTCAGACTGTCCAAGAAGAAAGTCAAAGTGGTAACTTAGAAGCAGCAGAAGAAACAGAAACTACACGAACTGTTATGTTGTTTTTCCCCTTATCTGTATCCAATTTCATCTGTATTGCTTTAAACATAGTTCAACTTCAATCCATCCATGCCTGCTCAGCATCCCTGACAACAAGTTCTACGGGGATCTGCTTCAGCAACTTAAATGCAGACACCTTCCTATGTTAATGCCTTTTATTCCCAGAACAAATTAGCCAGAGAACAACAAACCTACCTTTAACATTGTAAGATTCATTTCTACTCCCTATGGTGTACAGTTTATGTTCACTCCTAAGCAACTCCCTAAAAGCCTGGGTTTTTCACATGTGTAAATCATACTCAAGCAGGCATCCTGTCTCACCCTCGAGGAGGGCCATGCAACCTTAGGCAGTGATCTTGTTTGCACCCAACTTGACCCAAATTTTAGCAACACAGTCCAATTGGCTAGCAAAAAGAGAAGCCTTGAAGATTTAGACTCAAAATGTTACACAAATATTTCCCACTGGTCACACCTCCATC
>JACAXG010000297.1:101470-121957 GCA_018881555.1 Amblyornis subalaris
GGAAAGGAAAGGAAAGGAAAGGAAAGGAAAGGAAAGGAAAGGAAAGGAAAGGAAAGGAAAGGAAAGGAAAGGAAAGGAAAGGAAAGGAAAGGGCTTCAGGTAAGCTTTTAAGGTATTTTTTTTTAAAATGAACCTAAATAAAATATTTGTCTCCCCAATCCATGAGTAATTTTCAAGTTATTGCAAATCTGAAATATACAACAGAAAAAGGAGGGCTGAATTAGAAAGGTTTCAGAAAGAATAGATTTTTCATTTGTCTGATAATGGCTTCCAATTTATCAAACCATTTTAATCTGCCTGTCAAACTTCTCAACATCTTGTCTCACTTCTTCTCTGAATATATTAAACCTCAATTTAAAGTGAATTCTAGCATAAATAACCCCATTCTAGTAGAACATTAGAAATATGCATTTATTTTAGTTTAATGTCTGACAAACTAAAAAACCCCTCTGCCTTTAAACATTTCATAGACTACTGCTCAGGGAAACAATATAAAAGCTTTTTAATATAAAAACTTGGCTACTCATAAACTTTTACCATGTTAATGATTCCTGCATGATCCTTAGTTTGTCTCACATTATTTTAGAAAGAAATTCTTAATTGAGTCTTTTGTAAACCAACATCATTTGGGCAGATCAGAATCTCTACAGTTATAAGCAATGTCATTTACAATCAAGCTGAAAAGCAGGAGCTAGTGGGTACTATAATCTCCATGTTAAAATTTAGCTCCCTTAGATTTAATAAGCTCTGTCCACATACTGAAAAAAAAAGTTTTAGGAACACATAGTCTTCTTCCATCAAGCATTAAACATCTGCATTGAGACATAATTAGTAAAAAATCATGGGCTGTCATCCATAAGGTTCTGTGAATATTTGCATTAAGTAATAGTGCCCTGAATGGTTAATATAAAAAGATATAGTACAAAAATGTAAGAAGAATCTTCTATTATACATATATATATATATAAAAAAAAATTAATTTCAGCAGTGCATAAATCAGTTGTGCTTTATTAAATTTGCCTCCATGATTACATAAAATCCAAAATACCGTGTCAGTACATGCTAAATTATTGGAAGGTCAAACCTACTTACTCCTGTACCATAAAGATGAACTGCAAAATACTACAAAATCAATTTTTAAAAAATTGTGTAAAAATCCCAAATCAGTAGCTGTGAACATTTGTACACATAAACATTATGAATCAGAAAGAACTACCATATAAAATTAAATTAAATATTTCAAAAATCATCTGCAAAATTCCAACTCTGCAAGCTTGTCTTTTCACATCAAAATAAAAATGAATACATAACTGAAATATGTTGACTTTGTCTCAGCATAACATAAGACTGGAATCTGGGCTAGTATGTCAAACTCTGCTCAGGGTCAAATTTATGCTCAATGTACTTTCACTGGCTTTACTTCACATATTGCTTATCTAAATAATTCATTATTGATTTAGAACCAGCCCAGTGACATCAGAAGTTATTTAAATGGGAAGAGTTAAAAAGACCAAGAATTAGGACAGGAGAAAAAAACAGATACTATATGAAGTACTGTATAAAGAGAAGGACAGTGTATGCTGAAAAAAAAGCACTGCAAAAATTAAAAAGAAAAGACAAGAATCTTTCAATGGAAGAGTCAAAATGGATGAAATTTGTATTGGGTTTGGCTGACATGGAGTTAACTTTCCCCATAGCAGCCCTCATAGTGCTGTGCTTTGCATTGGTAGCTAGGAAGGTGTTGAGAACACACCAGTGTTTTGGCTACTGCTGAGTAGTGCTCAGTATTTCAGCCTAGTAAAGATTTGTATGCTTACCCAAAAGTATGGACTGTATTGAGCAAGTACTGCCAAACAATGTATAGGTGATGACAGTGGTTCAAAACCCAAAAGCACTAACACACAGTATTGCCTCCTTTATGTATACGATTCATACTCTCCATAATGTTTCTGGTAAAGTCAGTGGAGCCACATACGTAAATAAGATTCACAGGACCAACTCTGCAATTTCCTGGTTTAGGATTTAAGGACATATTCTGAAAATATAAAAGAAGTTAACTTTAGGTATGATATTGAAATCAATGGAATTACAAGCACACATTCAAATTAAACGTGTGGAAGAGTTTTCCAGAGCCACTAATGTAATAAAATCAACTTTTCAGTTCAGCTTTGATAAATACTATTTATAAAAACCAACATTTTTCCATTTAAGTTCAAACAGAAAAAAATTGTGGCAGTAAACAACCTAATATAATTTCTTCTCAATGTCATTTTGAAGAGAGTAAGAACAAGGCAATAGAAAAGAGTGTGATAGCTTATTTCTGGACTTTCTTGAGTTTTATACCTGCATCAGGGATTGACTTAGTGTTATGGGTTTTACAAATGAATTTTTTTTTTCTCCCATCTAGCAGGGAGACCTATGAGGGCGGGGAGGGGTTGCTCAGGGACTAATGGGCGATACTTAAGGACAAAGAAAGTTGCCTGCCCAACCCACATGCCACAATAATTTCCCCAGCTAGAGAAACCAGAGCTGGGAGTGTTGGCCAGGGGGTTGTTCCCAGAGACTGCAGCTTATCATCGCGAGAGGTGAAAAAGACTTCGAGACTTTAGCGGGAGGGGGCGGAGGCCGGGCTCACTCTCTTCTCCGCTTGGCATTCGGTGAGGACGATCATGTGTGCAGTGAGTGCCAGTTTTGCTCTGAGAACACTGCTACACTGTGACGTCTCTGCAGGGGTCCCGCCGCAGCACGGGATACAGCACTACGCTGTAACCGGTCACCACCCAGAGCTGCTCGCCTCTACCATCTCTGTCACCAGCCTGGGTTTTCTGCTGCACGCGGGTCGGCACCAGGGTCTGCTCATCTCTGCTGTGCCTGCCTTCTGCTGGCCGCTCGGTGGGTGATACCAAGGTCCATTGCTCCCCAGTCAACCCTGCCTGCCTGGGCTTCTTGTTGCCTGCTGCCGATGTTGGTGCTGAGACGGACTGCTGCCCTGTGAATTTGCACCGGGAGGGATTTCCTCCCTCCCTCTCCCTCTCGCCTGAGCTGCCATTGCCACGTGGAGATGTTGCCGCGCTCGCGCCACAGTGCCCCCTGCAGCCGCAGGGGAGTCACCGTAGCCTCTCTGCCTCAACAGAAAAATCACCCAACAAGTGAGAAAAGACTGTTACTGGGTTTGTCTGTTCTCTTCTTGTCGCCATTTATCTGTCTTGTTATATATATACAGGTATATATTCCTAGTAAAGAACTGTTATTCTTTTTTTTCCCCACATCTTTCCCTGAAAGCCCCGTAATTTCAAGAGTATAGTAATTTGGAGGGAGGGGGGTCATCCTCTCTATCCCAGGAAGGTTTCCTGCTTTCCTTGACAGACACCTGTCTTTCAAACCAAGACACTTTGACACGGTGTTGCAAAAACAGCTACTGATTTGAATGTACTTCTAGAGTTCTCCAAACACAACCAATGTCTAAACAAGAAGTTCAAGGGAGGTGGCACTTCACTGGGTAAAAACACTATTCACTTCCTAGTGTGCAGCATTCAACTTCCATAAATAAGCTCAAAAGCCCTTCTCTCATATTTTCTTTACTTCATTTACCCATTCAGTGGAATCATATGAAATAAAACAAAACCTAAAAGAAACAAAATAAAATATGAGAAATCATACTTAATAAAAAGGTCAAAGAAAAAAATAATACATAGGTCCAAATACAAATGAATACTTGACAATCAAACATAAAAGACATTCAATGTATACATAAAATGTTAAATAAAAACTGTACATGAATTCATAAACCCGACAACATTTGCTTTAGCTTGTGGTCAAGTATTTTATTCATTAATATTTGTTCTTGGTTTTAACTTTGCTTCAGTACATTCATAATGTTTATAAAAAGCTGAAAGCTCATCTCTATCTCACATCACACTGAAGAACCTAAGATTTAACCTCCTTACCCTCTAAGATACCCTTACCCTGGGTATGGTAGATGAATCACATAATGAGATAGAGGATGAACCTATGCAAAAGTCTTGCCAAGAGGCCAACCCCTCACAACAAAACCTGTTTTACGACTGGTTCTGAGAAGAAACAATGGTGAGTTATGGCTATAGGTGATTCCCTTCTGTGCAGAACAAAAGCATGCATTTACAGACTGGACTCACAGAATCACAGAATCACAGAATCACCAGGTTGGAAGAGACCTACAAGATCATCGAGTCCAACCCATGCCCCAACATCTCAACTAAACTAAACCACGTCACCGAGTGCCACATCCAATCTCTTTTCAAACACGTCTAGGGATGGTGATTCCACCACATGCCCAGGTAGACCATTCCAGTATTTAATCACTCTTTCTGTAAAAAACTTTTTCCTGATATCCAACCTATATTTTCCTTGGCGCAGCTTAAGACTGTGTCTTCTTGTTCTGTCAGTTGTTGCCTGGAAAAAGAGACCAGCCCCCACCTGACTACAACCACCTTTCAGGAAATTGTAGAGTGATAAGGTCGCCTCTGAGTCTCCTTTTCTCCAGGCTAAACAACCCCAGCTCCCTCAGCCGTTCCTCATAGGGCTTGTGTTCCAAGTCCTTCACCAGCCTTGTTGCCCTCCTCTGGACACGCTCAAGTGTCTCAACATCCTTCCTAAATTGAGGGGCCCAGAACTGGACACAGTACTCGAGGTGCGGCCTCACCAGTGCCGAGTATAGGGGAAGAATGACTTCCCTGGTCCTGCTGGCCACACCATTCCTGATACAGGCCAGGATGCCATTGGCCTTTTTGGCCACCAAGGAACACCGCTGGCTCATGTTGAGTTGGCTGTCGACCAGTACCCCTAGGTCTCTTTCTGCCTGGGCACTGTCCAACCACTCTGTCCCCAGCCTATAGCGTTGCAGGGGGTTATTGTGGCCAAAATGCAGGACTCGGTACTTGGACTTATTGAACTTCATCTTATTGGACTCTGCCCATCTATCCAACCGTTCCAGGTCCCCTTGCAGAGCCCTTCTACCTTCCAACAGATTGACACATGCTCCCAGCTTAGTGTCGTCTGCAAATTTACTAATGAAGGACTCAATGCCCTCATCCATGTCATCAATAAAAATATTAAACAGAACTGGTCCCAGCACAGACCCCTGAGGAACACCACTAGTGACTGGCCGCCAGCTGGATGCAGCACCATTCACCACCACTCTCTGGGCCCGGCCATCCAACCAGTTCTTGACCCAGTGAGGAGTGCTTCTGTCCAAGCCACGGACTGCCAGCTTTTCCAGGAGGATGCTGTGGGAGACTGTCAAAGGCCTTGCTGAAGTCCAAATAGACAACATCCACAGCCTTTCCTGCATCCACCATGCGGGTCACCTGGTCATAAAAGGAGACCAGGTTGGTCAAACATGACCTACCCCTCCGAAACCCATGCTGGCTGGGTCTGATCCCCTGGTCATCCTGTAGGTGCTGCATAATAGCACTCAATATAAACTGTTCCATAACCTTACCTGGTACTGAGGTCAGGCTAACTGGTCTGTAATTACCAGGATCCTCCTTTTTACCCTTTTTATAAATGGGCGTCACATTCGCCAGCTTCCAGTCATCTGGAACCTCTCCAGTGAGCCAAGATTGTTGATAAATGATGGAGAGTGGCTTTGCAAGCTCATCTGCCARCTCCCTCATCACCCTGGGATGGATCCCATCTGGTCCCATAGATTTATGAATATCCAAGTGGCTCAGCAGTTCCCTAACTGCCTCCTCCTGGATAACAGGGGGACCATTCTGCTTCCTGACACTATCTGCCAACCCAGGAGGACAGTTGTCCTGAGGACCATCCATCTTTCCAATAAAGACCGAGGCRAAGAAGTCATTAAGCACTTCYGCYTTCTCCTCATCTGCAGTTACTAAATTCCCTTCCACATCCAGTAGACAACAAAGGTCGGTCTTACCCTTCCTTCTGTCATTAATATATTTGTAGAAACATTTTTTATTATCCTTTACAAGGTTTGCCAAATTAAGTTCAAACTGAGCTTTGGCTTCCCTAATTTTTTTCCTACATGCCCTAGTAGCCTCCTTAAATACTGCCTGAGAGACCTGACCCTCCTTCCAAAGATGATACATCGTCTTTTTATTCTTAAGTTCCATCAAAACTTCATTGTCCATCCAGGGTGGACGTTTGCCTCGTCGACTCATCTTTCGTCGCACAGGAACAGTCTGTTCCTGTACCCTCAAGATCTCTGTTTTGAAGTATGTCCACCTTTCCTGTACTCCCTTGTTCCTGAGGGCTGCTTCCCAAGGAACTCTCTGAATAAGTCTCCTAAAAAGGTTGAAGTCTGCCCTCCTRAAGTCCAATGTAAAAGTCTTAYTGATGTTCACTCTCATTCCACCAAATATTGAGAACTCTATAATTTCATGGTCACTGTGTCCCAATCGTCCTCYRACCACTACATCTCCCMCCARCCMATCTCTATTTGTAAACAACAAGTCTAGTGTAGCCCCTCCCCTGGTGGGCTCACTCACCAGCTGCAACAGAAAATTGTCCTCCACACACTCCAAGAACTTCTTGGACTGCCTCTTTTCCGCTGTATTAAGTTCCCAGCAGATGTCCAGTAGGTTAAAGTCACCTACAAGAACAAGGGCTGGTGACCCTGAAACATTCTCTAGCTGCTTATAAAATAAGTTGTCCACCTCTTCATCCTGGTTGGGTGGTCTATAACAGACTCCCAGTAGGATGTCAGCCGTGTTGGCCTTCCCTTTAATCCTTACCCATAGGCATTCCACTTCATCGTCATTAATTTCAATGTCCGTGGCGTCAAAAGCCTCCCTAATGTAAAGGGCCATCCCTCCACCTCTTCTTCCTTTCCTGTCTCTTCTGAAGAGCTTGTAGCCATCCAGTGCAGTGCTCCAGTCTTGCGAGTCATCCCATCACGTTTCTGTGATGGCAACTACGTCATAGCTCTGCTGCTGTACCGTGGCTTCCAGCTCTTCTTGTTTGTTACCCATGCTGCATGCATTGGTATACATGCACTTCAGCTGGGCTACTGATTTCACCCCTAACTCAGGCTTACCATCCTTGGGCCTGTTTCCAGAGAGCCCAGCTGCATCCCCTTCCCCCTTCGAATTTAGTTTAAAGCCCTATCAATGAGTTCAGCCAGTTCATGAGCTAAAAACCTTCTACCCTTGACAGAGAGATGGAGCCCATCTGGTTCCAGCAGACCAGGTGCCGAAAAAGTTTCCCCATGATTAAAGAACCCAAAATTCCGCTGATGACACCAACCCTCGAGCCACCTGTTGATAATGTGGACTTTCCTATTCCTTTCATCATTTTTATCTGCCACCAAAGGGACTGAGCAGAATACTACCTGAGCTCCTGCCCTATCAACCACTTGACCCAGTGCCCTGAAGTCCCTTTTAATTGCCTTGATGCTCCTTCTCTCAATCTCATCATTGCCAGCCTGAAGTATCAGTAGTGGGTAATAATCAGAGGGCTGAACCAGCCCAGGTAGTCTCTCAGTGATATCCCGTACCCGGGCCCCAGGGAGGCAGCAGATCTCCCTGTTGGATGGGTCCGGTCTACATATGGGGCCCTCTGTTCCCCTCAGAAGGGAGTCACCCACTACCACTACCCTTCTTTTCTTTTTAATGTGGTGGTGATCCATCTGACAGGTGAAACACAACTGGGAGGCTCACTGAACACATCATTCTCCTCTACGCCCTCTAGCTGGTCTTCTAGAACCAGGGCCTCATATCTATTCTGAAGTGGCACCTGGGTAGGTGATGGGGGTATGGAGGAGTTTCTGTTACCTCCTCGAGTGGGGACCCATTTCCACTCCCCT
Source organism: Amblyornis subalaris (assembly GCA_018881555.1). Taxonomy (NCBI): domain Eukaryota; kingdom Metazoa; phylum Chordata; class Aves; order Passeriformes; family Ptilonorhynchidae; genus Amblyornis; species Amblyornis subalaris. The sequence goes on from JACAXG010000297.1 coordinate 109,278, forward strand.
TCATCCACCAGATGCCCTCCTATTGCCTGACAGTGGGAGGCATAGGAGTCCTCTGACTCCTGGTGAGCCTCCCTGAAGGATGGAAGGGTAGAGCTCCACCAGTCTATTTCCCTTTCACTTTCCCTAATACTCCTTAGTCTTTCTACCTCCTCCCTAAGCTCAGCCACCAGTGAAAGCAGGTCGTTGACCTGCTCACACCGCAAGCATGCTTCTTCTGCAGTGCCCCCTGGTACCACTGATAAGCTCAAACATTCCATACAGGAATGGGTCTGGACAGACGCATCCTTTTTGGAGAGTTCTATTTGGCTACATACACTTGTAGTAACTACAGTTTTTGATCGTGTAAAGACCATTATTAAAAAAACCAAAACCCAGTATCAACCAGGCACCAAAACACAACAATTAACAAACTAAAAACCCCACTAGCAGTAAACCAGCAGCCCTGCCTGCTTGTCCTGCCTGCGCGAACTGCCGCGCAAACTGCCGTGCCACGCCCTCAGAGACGTGCCACGCCCCTGTTTGCCCGCTCCTGTTCGCCGCGCTCCGGGTCGCCACGCTCCCTAGGGCCGTTTTAAATCGCCACGCCGCTCTCCCGAGGAAGTCCCGCCTGGGTGACTCAGGAGAACAAGAATAGAGTACTCTGTTCAGGGAAGTTTGCTGCTTCCCTGGGGCCCAAATTAGGGACATCACCACAAGACTGAAGTGCTTAGTACAACCTTCAGGCTACTTTCCATTCCTGTTCTTTCACTTGTGTACTAATGATGTAGCAACAGAAAGTCTGAAGTTGATCAAAAGATTTCAGATCCTTAGGAAGAATGCTAAAAAATTCAGGAGCACTGGTAGTGTTTTCCTCAATCGTCCCAGTAATGGGGGGAGACTTTGAAGAAATGGGCATGTCCAAGACATCAATACCTGGCTCAGAGACTGGTGTGTCTGCCAAAACTTTCGGGTTTTAAACCATGGAAGAGTCTTAGAGGCACAAGGTATGCCAGGGCCTGGTGGGATCCACCTGTCCTGATGGGGAAAACACATCTTTGGGTGTAAGCTGGAGGACTGATCAAGAAAGGGCTTTAAACTAGAATTGATGGGGGAAGGGGATACCAACAGGAGGTAAGACAAGGATGCACATGCAATTGCTTGAGCATAGCCATGGTATTGGGAACATTAACATCGATCCTGGGCTCAGGAGCATCTCTGAAATGCTTGTACACCAATGCATGTAGTATGAGAAACAAACAGGATGAACTGTAAACATTGGTTAGTTCCCAGAACAATGATGTCAGTGGTATTAGTGAGACTTGTTGGAATAAGTCCCATGATTGGAGTGCTGGAATGGAGGGACACAGGCTGTTCGGGAGGGATAGGCAGAGCAGGTGAGGTGGAGGTGTTGCACTATACATAAGGGAGAAGTTTGATTGTACAGCCCTTGAAGTTAGGGATGATGTGTTTGAGAGCCTCTGGATGAGGATTACGGGGATAGAAAACAAAGCAAATGTCATGGTGGGTGTCAACTATCAGTTGCCCAGCCAAGATGATAGCACTGATGAGTTATTTTATAGGCAATTACGACAAATCCCTGGATCGGCAGCCCTTGTCCTTCTGTGAGATTTCAACTTCCCAGGCATCAACTGGGAATATCATACTGCTGTGGGAAATTCTTGAAGTTTATAGGAGATAACTTCTTGTCACAAGTACTCAGTGAGCCAACTAAGAAAGATGCCCTCATAGACTTGCTGTTTGTGAATAGAGAAGGACAAATGGGAGATGTGATGGTAGGTGGCTGTCATAGCCACAGTGATCATGAAATGGTTAAGTTTAAAATTTTCAGTATAATGAGAAAAAAAGAACAGCAGAATTGTTACTCTGGACATCAGGAGAGAAAACTTTAAGCTATTCAGGGAGCTCTTCAGCAGAGTATTCTGGGAATCTGCTTTTGAGGGCTTAGGGGTCCATGAATGCTGGCCAGTTTTTAAGAAGTACCTTTTAGAAGCACAGGAGCAGGCAATTCCAGCATGCCATAAGTCAAGTAAGTGGGGCAAAAGACCAGCTTGGCTGAACAGGGAACTCCTCATGGAACTTAAGAAGAAAAAGAAATTCTATGATGTCTGGAAGCAAGGTCAGGCTTCACTGGAAGATCACAGAGCTGTGGTTTATATATGCAAGAAGACATGAAAGGCCAAAGCTCAACTAGAGTTGAAACTGGCCAGTGTTGTTTCAGATAACAAGAAAGGCTTTTTGAAAGTATGTTAATAGCAAGAGGAGATATAAATAAAACATTGGACTGATACTTGTTGAAGATGGTCACCTGACTAATAGATATGAAGAAAAACAGAGGCATTCAATGCTATTTTTGCTTCAATCTTTAATAATATTGATAGACCTTGGGCTGCTCAGTCCTCTAAGAAGACCACGAGTGTGGGAACAGGGACTTTCCATTTGTGCACACTGAAATTGTAAGGGACCAGCTGTATCAGTTGAATGTTCATAATTTCATGGTCCCAGATAGGATTCATCCCAGAGTACTGAAAGAACTAGTGGATGTTACAGCAGGACCCCTCTCAATCATCTACCAAAGGTCTTGGGAGTCTGGGGAGGTCCCTGCTGACTATCACCCTCCTAGTGAAAGAAGGGAAGGCGGTAATGTTTTCCTGGATTTTATCAAGGCTTTTGATACTGTCCATCACAGCACCCTTCTGGACAGGTTGTCCAACTGTGGTATGAGCAGGTTCACGGTGTGCTGGGTGAAGAACTGGATAAATGTCAAGGCTCAAAGGGTCGTAGTGAATGGGGCTACATCTGGTTGGCAACCAGTCACAAGTGATGTTCCTCAGGGCTCAATTCTAAGCCCAGTTCTGTTCAATATATTTATCAGCAATCTGGATGCAGGAGTTGAATGCATCATTAGCAAGTATGCTGGTGATACTAAATTGGGAGGTGCTGGTGACTCTCTTGAGGGACAAGAGGCCTTGCAGAGGGATCTAGATAGACTGGAGCATTGGACAATCATTGATGGCATGAAATTTAACAAGTCAAAATGCCAGAGTCTACACCTGGGACAGCAACACTGGACAGAAGTATAAATTTGGGAGAGAATCTGGGGTGCATCAAACAAAGTATAATCAGCTAGTCAAAAAAGGTGATTATCCCATTGTATTTAGCATTGGTGCAGCCTCCCCTTGAGTACTGTGAGCAGTTCTGGGCCCCACAATTAAAAAAGGATGTGAAGGCACTCGAATGTGTCCAGAGGAGGGCAATAAGGCTGGTGAAAGTGCTGGAAGGAATGTCCTATGAGGAGCAGCTGAGGACCCTGGATTTGTCTAGTTTGGAGAAAAGGTGATGACTGAGGGATGACCTCATCGTGTGCCAGGGAGGTTTAGACTAGATATTAGGGAAGTGTTTCTTTACCGAGAGGGTGGTCAAACATTGGAACAGGCTTCCCAGAGAGGTGGTCAATGCTCCATGTCTGTCAGTGTTTAAGAGGCATTTGGGTAATAAAATGCTTGAACTTTGGTCATCCCTGAAGTGGTCAGGCAGTTGGACTAGATGGTCTTTGTAGGTCCCTTCCAACTGAACTTTTCTACTCTATTCAGGGCCAAATCTTGATCTGCCTCAAGTTAATAGGAGTTCTGCTACCAGTTATAAGAGAAGTTGAATTTCATTGTTAGTAATTGAGTGACTAATTTCTTTACACTGCATTTTCTTTCTCATTTTAAACCTTGAGGCACTCCTAGAACTTCCATGTTGCAAATAGGTAATGGTATATTCAGAAATGAAATATGGTAGTTTTGAGCCACTGCATATTTCCAAAAGGGTGTGGGCAAAATTTCATTTCTGCAAAACTATCAATAGGATTTAGTGTAAGACACCAACAAAATCAACAAGACTTGATTAATTAATAGACAAAAATATAATTTCAATGCAAATGTATAGCATTTCATATAGGCTTCTGCACAGGGACTTTTAACTGGAGAGGAAGGCTCTAGGTTTGATATTTACAAGATGAGTCTCATAAGGCTATATCTACATGTATTGATGAGTATCTTAATAACTTGTACAGAATACTAAGTTATTGTTGGAATTGGTGCTCTTTCTAGTTCTACTGCTTTATAAAATATCTTAAATTGAACCTTTGCCATACTGTGGGTCCACAAAATTCCCAACAGGAGAATTCAAAACCATACCACTGAAAAGCCAGGTCATCACACAGAATATTAACAACACAGCCCTAAAAGTCTACTTTTTTCACAGTGAAGCCAAAATGTTGTATTTAAAGTGACTTCTAAATTTTCATTTCAGAGGCTTTTAACCAATGAACTTCTATTAAGTGTACAGCACTATACAAAGTACGAGTAGACAATAGATCTGCTTATATTCTTAGTTACATCAGCATGCATATTAGTTACTTTAGTAGCCAACAGCAATGTCTGATGTTGTGGATAGGTAAAACCTTACAAAAGGAAGGCCTTGTTACTCTTGTAAAATCATGGCTCACTCCTGTTAATTCGGCTAAGTAGAAAAGGCCTCTGGGAATGACTCAGCAGAATTAGAGGTAGAAAAACAAGTTATATAACCATCGCGTGTTCACATCGTGGTTTATGGTGGTTGATTGAATTATGTTTGTTGTATTTCAAAGGTATGTAACTGATAAGGGCCTAACGGCTTAAAAAGGCCTGTTTTTTGCAATAAACAGACTCCCTTTTGCACCTGCCTGGAGGGTCTATGTTGCTCTGCACCCCTACAGTCTAAAATAAATATGGCAAGAGAATCAGATCTAGGACCTGAGTAGTCTATGAGTCAACAAATCCACAAGGGAGTCCTGCAAGTCCTATTAAAGTAATGAGAATTAATCCAAATAAATACATCTTTAATCACACATTAGAGTGTTCATTGACACAAAAAAACCCCACCTTATCTATTCAACTATAACATGGAAATAAATGTGATAGGGCATTTCACATACCAATCACTTTTTTCCAGCTGGGATCAGTATAACTAGAACAACTTTTTTTGGCAACTTGTTAATTTGCTATAAATGTAGGTAAACTCTACTTCAAACTCTGCAAATTTCAGGTCAAATTTAATGAATGCTTTCCAGTGGAAACCTATCTTCAAGGCCAAATTTACAAAGACAGAAGAGTTGCTGCACTTGTACTAAATGTCCAGTGACTAGGATGTGCATCCAAGATGTAAGAGATCATTTTGATTTCCTTTTAAGTGCCCCAAGCACTATTGCTTAAAACTCCAGGAATTTTATGCATCTGGCTTTTTAAATTTCTTTTGCTTTTCTTATGCGTGGGTTTAATGAAGCATTCTGTGGAGACTGAAATGAAGTTTCAGGCTTACATTTTGGTCTGGAAAACAAAACAAAAAACCCCAACTCATTTCTATTCATATCAGCATATTTTGGTTCGATGTATAACCTGCACAGAAATAACCACTAGTCATTACTTACAGAGGTTAAGTCTACAACTTCCTCGTGAGGGGAAGAGGAGGGGCAGACACTGATCTTTTCTCTCTGGCGACCAGTGACAGGACCTGAGGGAATGGCCTGGAGTTGTATCAGGGAAGGGTTAGGTTGGATATTAGGAAAGGTTCTTCTCCCAGAGGGTGGGTTGGGCACTGGAACAGGCTCCCCAGGAAAGTGGTCACAGCACCAAGCCTGACAGAGTTCAAGAAGCATTTGGACAACACTTTCAGGCACATGGTGTGACTCTTGGGGATGGTCCTGTGCAGGGCTGGGAGTTGGCCTCGATGATCCTTGTGGGTCCCTTCCAACTCAGGATGTTCTGTGATTCTGGGATTCTGTGAAGTAAGTAAATAAATAAATAGGGTATTGACTTTATCCACTAGAAAATAGAAAGCAACCAAGTAAAGGATATAGAAAAGAAAAGGACACAAAAATGCAGAAAAATTAGGTGGAGGGAAGGTTCTTACAGGAGAAAGGTGAAACAGCAAAGAAAAATGACTGGAACACAAAGATGTAGAAACCAAAAAGGAATGCTTTAGAAAAAAAAAATTCCAGGGAAGTTAAAAAAAAAAGCTACACGCCCACTAAACAGCAGGCAATCGGAACTTACTTTGTATACTATCTCTCTGACTACTTTGTGTAATATAATATAGCTAATATAGCCAGAATATTATGGGGAAGTTAGAAAATTATTTGATGTGTCTTTTAACAGCCAAACTTTCAATTGACTTTTCAAAGTTTAAAAGGAGTCAGTTCAGAAAGTTGAGGCAAAAACTGATTTTGGTTTGAGTTGCTGCCAGGGTACCAGATTCTGAGTTTAATATTATTTTTTAAAAAACCCACAAACACTACTGTTATTTAAGCTTCCATTCATGCTTGCAGAAGAAAGTACACTGAGGAATAAAAATAAAAGTCTTAAAAAAAAAGTGGTAATGAGAAAAAAGCTATCCATCCCTGTACAAGGAATGACAAAACTTCATTTATTCTCTAAGGAAACATGTATCTATGTCTTTCAGATGCAGAGAGAATGTGTTATTGTTATGGGTTCGAAAAATGAAAATTTGTTTTCTTTCCCCCATGTAGCAGGGAGGCTGTGTAGGTGGGGAGGGGCTGGCCAGGAACTAATGAGCGATACTTAAGAAAAAAGAAAGTTATCTGTCCAACTGCATTCCGCACTGATAACCCAGAATGGACGATACTTAAGGACAAAAGGGATTGATTGCCCAACCCAGAGGCCAGGACAATTTCCCCAATTAAAGAAACAAAGAGCTGGAAATATTGCCAAGGGGATTGTTTCCCCAGAGGCTGAAGCTTATCATCGCGAGAGATGAAGGGGGACTTCCCGAGATTTTGGCAAGAGGTGGGTGGAGACCAGGCTCGCTCTCTTCTCCGCTTGGTGTTCAGAGAGAACAGTCGTGTCTGCAGCGAGTGCCGGTTCTGCTCCGGGAACACCGCTACACTGCTACGTCTCTGCCCGCTTGCTCCAGAGCACGGATACACTCTGACATCTCCACGAGGGTCCCACCACGCCACAGGGTACAGCGCCACGCTGTAACTGGTTGCTGCCCAGAGCTGCTCGCCTCTGCCGTCTCTGCCACCAGCCTGGGTTTCTGCTCCACGTGGGTCGGCACCGAGGTCTGCTAGTCTCTGCTGTTCCTGCCTTCTGCTGGCCCCTCGGTGGGTGATACTGAAGTCCATTGCGCCCCAGTCAACCCTGCCTGCCTGGGCTGCTTGCTGCCAGCTGCCGAGGTTGGTGTTGAGCCAGGCTGCTGCCCCATGGGTTCACACTGGGAGCGATCTCCCCTCTCCCTCTCCCGCTCACCTGAGCCGCCATTGCCACATGGAGAGGTCTCCACGTTCACGCCACAGTGCCCCTGCAGCCACGGGGGAGTCACCACAGCCTCTCTGCCCCAACGGAGAACCATCCAACAACAGACAAAGGACTGTTACGGGGTTTGTCTGTTCTCTTATTGTTGCTGTTTATGTCTTGTTATATATATAGATATATATAATCCTAGTAAAGAACTGTTATTCTTTTTACCATATCTTTGCCTGAAAGCTCCGTAATTTCAAAGGTATAGTAATTCAGAGGAGGGAGGGGAGTCATCCTCTATCCAAGGAAGGTTTCCCACCTTCCTTGGCAGACACCTGTCTTTCAAACCGGGACGGTTCTGTAAAGTGTAAAATGAACTGTGTTATTAATATGAATCCAGCTGAGCCAGCAGTGATGTTTTTGTTTTGTTGTTTGGTTTGTTTTTTTTTATTCTGACAATTGGCTTTCTGGAAGTATCGCAGCTGACTATTTCATGAGCTTTGCAGTTTTGTATCTCATATAAGAGATGATCCGTAACTTCCTAAGGTTTTATTTTCATTAGGAGATGGATAAAATGCCTTTGTGACCAATTCCTTTCAACCTTCTTATTCATTGCATTGCTTTTAGTAAGCACATGGTTCACAAAAAGAAAAACATAAGAGCAAAAAAATTCATATATTTCTGCATACTGAACTAATTCTGAAAGAAGACCCTATCCTAAATATCATTCTTATATGTGAAGAAGCCATTTTCTCCTCTTTCAACTAGCACACAGCATACATCTGGTTAGTTAATGGCGTGATAATACATAATGCATCTCATTGCCAGATTTGATCACTGGTATAGAGATATTCAAATATCCATGGATTCAATTTCTGCCAGTCCTAAACAATCTCCATCACACCCCTTTTCATAGGCCATATCCCCTATGAGCCTCCACCCAAGTAATTCAGGAAGGAAAATGGCCTTAAGAACTTTTTCATAAAGTGAGAAAGTAAATTTTAGTTGTCTGAGATAATTTTTTCTACAAAAATATATTAAATAATATATTCCTATGATTTGTACATAGATCAGAGGTCTACAGGTGAACTTTCTTGGTCATTACAAATCTCATGTAAACTCTTCCAGAGAAGATAAGTTTCCTGTAACAATGACTTAAGTGAATTCAGAATTAGGTCTTCATATACTCACATTGTGCTCTTCAAATATGTTTTGAAATGCCTGAAGACTTGCATAAATTCAGATCGTATATGTAAACTCAAACATTCAAGGGAAAGCACAAACAAAATAAATGTTGAACAATAAAAGTTTCTAAGATGTTATGCCTCATTATGCTTTTTTTTTCCTTCACCAAGCACATATGGTTTATCCTGAGCAGAGTGTTACTTGGGGCTTTGATCCAAACATAGCATTCTGAAACAAAAATCAGCTTGCATTTTTACTTTTTCCAGATTGAAGGCAATCAAGTATAACATGACCTTTCTCTTTTAAATGAACAGTGTTTTACATGGAGAAAACTCAAACTGCTGAGTAAAAAGGGAGGAAAGTAAAGAAAGATGTAGTTGCATTACCTAAAAAGATACTTACCAGATTTGTTGGCTTTTAATTTCAAGTAGAAAATCAAATTAAATAATTCATTCCTAGTTTTAGCTGCTTGAAGCACTGCTTCAAAGAGCAGTGCTGGCTACTGCTGCAGCAACATGAGGACAAAATATCACTTCACATATATTTTTAAAAGTCTAATGATAAAAATAAATGTTATTTTTTTACCTGAAGATACAAGTATAGATAGAAGAAAAACAAATGAAAACTTAAGTTAAACACAGAGACTTGGATACACTGACTTATTAAGAGGCTAGGAATTCCCAGAACATTTTTGATCTGTATTTCACAATAGTCCTTTACAGATCACATTTTCCAATGACTGAATTTATTTAGTAATTGGAGAAATTAAGACCAGAAGAGGTTAAGCAATCTGTCCTATGAAGCTGTACTTAAAATAGAGTCTTGACCCTCTTACTTTCTCTAGCTACTTGCAACACTAATAAGGCAATACAAAATACAATGATATTAACCTGAGGACTAATTAGAGTAAATCTAAACTTAGAGTTGTCCTGGGTTAACCAAAAAAGGATGTATTCTATTATCACCCCCATATTTCCTCGATTACTGGAGAGTCTCTGTGCTCATGTGAAGTACTCCTTATCTCAACTGAGATAACCATTCTGAGTAGATTATCTTGGTTAATGGCCCATCACCGAACGAGATAAGCACCAACCAATAGAATGTCAGAAACAGTTTTCTCCCCGGAGACGTCTCATGTGAGCTCATTGCCGAAGCAACCAATAGAACGTCCGGAAAATCCTTTTCCATTGTGGAAGTCTCCGCCCCTGGAGGAGGTACCAGCCAAGAAACGCAACCTAAAAGCAGGCTTTGAGATGGGAGAAATCACTCCACTCCACTCCACTCGACTCCACTCTGCTGGACTGGACTCAACTGGTCTACCAGGACTACTCCACTTGACTGGACTCGACTGGTCTACCAGGATGGGACTAGCAGGACTGGACTACGAGACAACTGGAAAGCCAGAGGACTCCGGACCATCACGACTGGACCCTTCACCACTGGACAACCGGAGGACGGGACCACCATCACTGGATACTCAGGGAACCAGACCTTCTACAGGACGAGTGCCTAATAGGACTATACAGCTACCACCCTGGTCAACGAGGTATCAGGTTGTACCATGACCCTGTCGGTTTGTTTAGGCCAGTGTTTCTGTATTCCTGCATTTATTTTAACCTTTTTATTAAAATTGTAATTTTGACCTAAAAATCTCTCGAGGTATTTTGTGTGGGGTTGATTTCCCCTGCTGGTTCACATTCAAACCAGCACAAGAGTTTATGGTCTTATTTATAATTCTTTAGAAACTGCAGTGTTTAAAAATATTTATTTTCCACTATGACTAGTATTTATTCTAATGTTTAAATTTGTCTCCACAGATGGATACAGAGTATTTATTTAATGGCTTGGTTCACTGATCTACAAGTTCATATAACTTGAAAGAGGGTCAAATAGAATTATATGTACTTTAGTAAAGAATCCTATATAGCTCTTGGTGTAAATTAAGACCAAGACATAGTAAAACTTGACATCTCTATTCAGCATTTCAGAGGCCAAAAATATTTTGGGTTAACAGTCCCCTAACCTGCCAACAATGAGAATTTAATATCTTAATCTGTTTTTCCTTCATCTTATTTGTTTTGTTTTGTTTTGATTTATTTCCTGGCATGATATACTGGAAGATGTGCTTGTTTTCCAATCAGGCAGCAGAAACTGAAACATTTGTGCTCAGCATTATTAAGGATAATATACTGCATCTTTCTCAAGGAGAGTCATTACCCTCATGCCTTCCAGCACCATACCCAGCAGATGTTTCCTTTCACAGTACTGCTTCTGATGTTGTACTTGTTCTGCTTGCTAGTGATTAATCAGTCAAGGACATTAAAACCTGAAGCTCAAACCACCAGCTGTCAGAACTAGTGAGTGCACAGCTTCTAGTTCAGGGGCAGGTTAAAGTAAAAAGATAGAGTATGAATAAGCAATTGCTCAGACTCAGAAATAGAAACCTTGCAGAAACAGCAGCTGCCCATAGAAATACAAAAAATCCACATTGATAGAAACCCAGTTCACAGGAAAGGCTGTAACAATTACTATGCACACACATTTTAAAACCTGGATGTCTGTAGGTTATTCCACACTTCATTGCATGAAGCACAGTATGCCTAAAAGATCAATCAGTAGTTCAAGGAATGTTTTCTCAATGCTTTCTGTGAATACTTGAAAAGTCAAAGCTATTAAAAAAAAAGTTGTTTACCTTACAACATCCCTAGCATTTGTGCTTAATACACTCATTAGTATGCATGTAAAATATAGAAATGCTGCTACACAGGTATACTTCTGACAAATGTCTGTTTACAGCCAAAGAAAAGATCAAAGCACATGAAGGACAGAACATCATTATGTCTCATCCCTTTGAAAAACAGAATCACTGTCAACTTGGAAACTGCTCCATCTCTACCTGAATATTGAAGCCAAATCTACCATGACTTTATCTTGCATAATTCCAAAGATCAATAGATAGTCCACATTTTCAATATATGGCCTTTTTGACTAGAACTGGGAAGTCAAGTTATACATAGAAATTAGGGAAATTATGTTGCTTATTCTAGTATACAAAGATTTATGGAACTAATATATATTAATTTAAAATGACATTATTCTGCTTACTGTTGCTTTACAACAATATTAATTCCTTTGATCATTACAGGTGTCAGCTGTTACTGAACAGTTTTCCAGCTTCCTTTCTATGACATTCTATTTTGAGTCTCTGAAGGCTGAATACTTCTTACAAGATGCATATGCTAATCACCTAGGAAAGCAATTCCTTTATTTTTCTTTACTTAGAATAGAAAAGAATAGTTCAGTTGGAAGGAACCTACAATGATCATCTACTCTAACTGCCTGACCACTTCAGGGCTGACCAAAAGTTAAGGCATGTTCTTAAGGGCATTGCCCAAATGCCTCTTAAACACTGACAGACATGGAGCATTGACCACCTCTCTGGGAAGCCTGTTCCAATGTTTGACCACCCTCTCAGTAAGGAAATTCTTCCTAATGTCAAGTCTGGACTTCCCTTGACACAGCTTTAAACCATTCCCAGACATCCTGTCACTGGATACCAGGGAGAAGAGATCAGCACTTCCCTCCCCACTTCTTCTCAGGAAGCTGTAGAGAGCCATGAGGTCACCCCTCAGCCTCCTCTTCTCCAAACTAGACAAACCTAGAGCCTTCAGCAGCTCTTCATAGGACATTCCTTCCAGCCCCTTCACCAGCTTTGTTGCCCTCCTCTGGATGCATTCAAATACCTTAACATCCTTTTTAAATTGTGGGGCCCACAACTGCACACAGTACTCAGTACTTCATTAATCTCAACTATTTCCTTTTACAGCCATTACTATTCAAACACTTCCAGCTGGAAATTAATGATCGTCCTTTGTGGCCCTGCATTTTGCAGTTCTTCAGATGTGCAGTGTTTTTGGTTCAGTGAAATAGTTTCTCACGCACTTTTGTGTAAACACGAATTGTTGACCTAACGGCAAAGATTGTTATGAATTCCTAACCTATGTGATAGACATTATTACTAACCAGTGGACAGCAGGAGGTGGTATTCCCATCCTCCAATCCACGGTGGGTTTTGAAAACATATAAATAAAATGAGGGCAGAGGCCAGTTTTTTCTTCCTCTCTCTTCTTCCTCCCTTTTGGCCTCTGCCTGTTGGAGAACCCTGACAGCTGTGTCCGTGTGTTTATTTGAACCCGAGAACAACATCTGGTTGGC
>JACAXG010000297.1:128732-179549 GCA_018881555.1 Amblyornis subalaris
GTGGCCCTGCATTTTGCAGTTCTTCAGATGTGCAGTGTTTTTGGTTCAGCGAAATAGTTTCTCACGCACTTTTGTGTAAACACGAATTGTTGACCTAACGGCAAAGATTGTTATGAATTCCTAACCTATGTGATAGACATTATTACTAACCAGTGGACAGCAGGAGGTGGTATTCCCATCCTCCAATCCACGGTGGGTTTTGAAAACATATAAATAAAATGAGGGCAGAGGCCGGTTTTTTCTTCCTCTCTCTTCTTCCTCCCTTTTGGCCTCTGCCTGTTGGAGAACCCTGACAGCTGTGTCCGTGTGTTTATTCGAACCCCAGAACAATAGTCCTTAAAAAGTTGATCTGTGTTGGATAAATGCTATTGAGAAGTACTGTGAACAGTGACTAGGATAATGGACTGACAGCAAGTGACCAAAAGCCAAATCCAAGCTATCCTAGTCACTGATTTGCTTCATGAATGCAACTACATTTCTGTGCGTCTTTTCTTCCTCCCTCCTGTGCAGACTTTAAGCCTCCAGGCCCAGAGCTCATTGCTATATTTTGATACAATCTTGGTTCAGGTGCTTCACCCTGCCAATTCTCTCCTGCTAGAATAATAAAGACATAAGTTCAGAACAAAAAAGTAAAATACCCCTCCAAATGTTAGTTATCTCTTACCACAAATCCTACTGTCACAGCACAAGGAAGAAACAAACCTATAGTTGCCTTTCACTGAACCTTATCCAAACAAGTCCTCCTCCACAACACCACATGGGCTTTGAGAGAAAAGGATGAGGCAGAGGATGTCTCTTCATGAACCTCATGGTCAGGATTTACACTGCTAAAAAGCCATCCTATAGTCTGGCACATTTTGCAGGCAGCCTGGGGTATATACATTAAGGTCCTGCATCTCTTCAAAGGCTCCAGGGACTTTAATCTCTTCCCAAGTACTTGAGTAACTTGGAATCACTCCAAAGACACTGTGAATGCCCCTGTGATTCTTCCAAAAAACAAAAGATGATGGATACTACTTTTAAGGAAAATATTGCACAGCTAAGTATTGAATAAAGTAGCACAGCTGCTTGTAGCTCAAGTAAAAAGAATGCTGTCTTGGTTTAAGACAATTTATGGGGTGGACACTCCAAAATGAGTAACCTCCCCTTTTTGTTTTAATCACTCCCCTTTCACCAATAAGGAAAGATGAATGCGAGAAGATATAAGTGAAAAAAATAATAGTTTACTAAAAAACAAAACAGCAACAGGCAAAATAACAGTAAGTAATCACTAGATACAAAGGTGCTGCATCCTGTGGACTCCCCAGGAACAAAGAAAACAAGATGGTGGAGAAACCCCTCCCCCAAAATGGCGGCCTCCATAGCCGACCACATGGTCCAGGGGACAAAGGCAAGGTGGTGGAGGAGCCCCCTTCTCCTGACCACGTAGTGGAGAGAGAGAACAAAGGAAAAAAAGCCAACACAACAACTGAACCTCCACAATTACAAAATTCCCTCTTCCCCCAAACCACAACCAACAGGGAACAAGGACAAAACAAAAGAAACATGGAGAACTATTCCTGTTCAAAAACAGTAAAATGCTGCCAAGCTGTTTGCTCCACACCACCCGACAGGATCTCTCCCAGCAGCAGCAGCTCCGTCGACAGTGGCAGCTGGAACTTGTGGAGGGACTTTGAATCCTCCTCAGCAAAAGTGGCAGGCACTGGGGCAGTGGCCGGAACTCGTGGAGAGAGAGAGAGAGTGGTCCCACTATTCCCAGTGTGATTGTCCTGAACAGCAGCAGTGGAGGAAAAAAAAGTCCAAAGAAAACGTCCTCCCTGGCCCAGAGATGGGTGTAGCAGGGCATCTCACCACTGCACAAGAGCTTATCTATTGTTTGTTAACCGGTCAGATAACTCAAGCAGGACAAGCTGTCTTGTAGTGAGTTATTTTGGCACCATGGGGTTAACACTGGTCTGGTATCTCCCAACTGCCAATAAATATCTTACTGTTGAAGTGAGATCTGACAAGATAAGCTGGATTTCTGACTGACAGACACCTCACATTAGAACTATAAAAGCCACAGCAAACTTTCACAAAGCAGAAATCTATACATTTTCCTGGAAATGTGTGGAGTTTCTCCCATGTGTAGGGACGCCTGCTTTGCAGTTACTCCCCAGGAGTTAAGTGAAGGAATCTGTGTACATTATCGTCATTTTGGTGGTAAGTTACATTTGAGTCCTAATCAATACCATTTGTTTTGCTAGCTTTAATATAGGTACCTTGATATAGTGCACTGTTTTATGTTATGCTATAATCTACTAGTAGTTCTTTAGTTTTATACTGTGTAGTAAGTAATTCTGATTAAGATCTTTCAGCTGTTATGTCTTGTCTGTTTAATAAATAATTCATTTTTATAAATAGATCTGATTTGCCATCATTAGAACTTGCAGGCCAGAGGGATTTCTTAAATTTAAACTGTTGCCAAAATCTGAGGCTAAGGCAGGGCTTGCCTGAAGCTTCCACTTGTCCCAGGACAGGGGTTACCCCTGGCAACCGCAGCCAAAAAGGTGTTGCCAACTGCCCCAAAGCCTGGGAAAAAACAAAGAGCTTCTGCCTTGCACTGCCTCAGTTTCTCAGTAGCCCAGTGAGAACAAAAGAGAGCTCGCACCTATCTGTTTCTCATTTTTAAAGGGACCTCAGGCCAACTGACTCCACAAACCCTGGGTAAAACACCCCAGTTCCGCTTCCGGGCCCCTGTGTTAAAGGGACAGTGATAATCTTGGGCAGATTGGCATAGAAAAAATATGGAATACAATACACGTTTTTTGAGTCACCCAGGATAAATGCACACTTACTTCGGTTCAGCCTCAGTTTGCTTTATTCTGCTCTCATGTTTATAGACACATGGGAACAAAATGGTTCTCCATTCAAAGGAGCAGTCTTCAAAGGGTAAAGAAAGGAATGGAGAAGGAGAATGGTATTGCAAGCATGTTTTGGGAAAAAAAGAAGCTCCCACTTTATAAATACTAACTCTTATAGAATCTTTTTGACAAAACTAAATACATAGTATATCTAACAGGCTAATTGAATCTAAATTACAGCCAAAAAAGCCCTATCTGAAGGCTCAGTGACTTCCTTATGAGCAAAAGCCAGAGTCAGGGGTGAAATCAGCAGCCCAGCTGAAGTGCATGTACACTATTGCACGCAGCATGGGTAACAAACAAGAGGAGCTGGAAGGCACTGTACAGAAGGAAAGCTATGATGTAGTTGCCATCATGGAAATGTGGGGGGATGACTCGCATGACTGGAGTGGTGGAATGGATGGCTACATGCACTTCAGAACAGACAGGCGAGGGAGAAGAGGTGGAGGGGTGGCTGCATGGGGCTTGGTTGCCGGCTAGGATTAAACCACAACATAAATGAATAAGACAATTTTCTTCTTTGAAACTCTGTTCCTGCAACTGGACATTCTGGGTTTCTCATCCACATGTTCTGGCACACTGTATGCTAGATGTCCTGTTCAGATTCCATTTGTCTGCTACCACTGATGCACCATGAACGTAACTTTCCAAGCTGTGTGAAGAGCATTGGAAATAACCTTTCCCTATTGTGTTGGTTTTGCAGGGCCTGGGTTTTGGTGGCTTCTGTGAGAAGCTGCTAGAAGCTTCCGCCGTGTCCAGCAGAGCCAATCCCTGATGGCTCTGAGGACGGACGTGCCGCTGGCCAAGGCTGGGCCAATTAGAGATGGCGGTAACACCTCTGTGATAACATATTTAAGAAGAAATCAAAACAAAGTTGGGTGGGCAGTTGTAATTTTCTAGCTAGAGAAGAGGAGGACTGAGAATATGTGAGAGAAACAACAATGGAGGCACCAAGGTCAGTGAAGAAGGAGGAGGAGGAGGTGCTCCAGGTGCCGGAGCCGAGATGTCCCTGCAGCCTGTGGTGAGGAGCATGGTGAAGCAGATTGTCCCCCTGCAGCCCATGGAGGTCCACGGGGCATGCAGAGATCCACCCACAGCCTGTGGGGGACGTGCTCACGCTGGAGCAGGTGGATGCCTAGAGGAGGCTGTGATCCAGAGGGAGTCCCATAGAGAGAAAGGCCTTGTTTCCAGGCTGGAGCAGCCTGTCCTTGAAGGACTGCATCCTGTGGCAGTGACCCATGCCACAGCAGTTTTGGGAGGACTGCTGCTCGTGAGAGTGGACCCATGCCAGGGAAGTTCGCAGAGAACTGTCTCCCCTGGGAGGGACCCCACGGTGCAGCAGGGAAACGACTCCTCTCCCTGAGCAGCGGAAGAAAACCTTGTGTGATGAACTGACCAAAACCCCCACCCCACCTCCCTGCGCTGTTGGTGGGAAGGAGGGAGGGGTTGGGGGGAGAAAAGGTGTTTTTAAGGGCTTATTTTACTTCTCCTTCTCCTGCTCTGATCTTGTTAGTAATAAATTCACTTTATATCTTTAAGTTGAGCCTGTTTTGCCCTTGGAGTGTTTTCTCCTGGTCCTTATCTCAAGTCATGAACCCTTTGTTAAATTTTCTCTCCTCTGTCCAGCTGCGGAGGAGCGGAGGGTGAGTGAGTGGCTTTTCGTGGGTGCCTGGCATCTGGCCAGTGTCAAACCACACCACCTATTTTCATACGTGTTGGTTAACTTTCAACTGGAGAAACTTGCTTCCAAAAGTGTCCTACATAACTTTGTAGGGACAGAACCTAGAAAGTAGTGGTGCTATTTCTCAGTTATTCCTGTAGCATTGCAGAGCTGTGCCTCCTGAATTTCTGTTTCCACCAAAACAGTGGTCTCGGAGTGACGAAAGTACTGCTTAAGAAATCCAGCATCTTCAGGCTTTGCACTCATTACAAATCCCCCTGCCTTTTCAACAAACATTCAAATAAATATGCCTTCAGTCAGGCAACTAAAATGACTGCCTACCTTTAGGTTCCAGGGACCAAACAGCTCCAGCCTGCAACAACCAGGGAGGAAGAATTCCTTTGGGTCCAGAATCCCTGGAACCTGTCAGTGCTTCAGCCATGATGCTGCAGGCATTAGTCAAGGTGGTGCTCTGGCTACATGTGCTACTGCCACTGCAGAAAGAATAGGCAACGGGGCTTAGACCTGCCCTCATTTCATGAGATGGGGTTCCCATCTCCTCCTCTTTCATGAGCCGGGGGTGATGTCTTTGTGCTTAATAGCTGTACCACTCAAACTCACAGCTCCTGGGGAGTGGACAGGGAATAGACCCTGTATTGTTCACCTGGCTCACATCCTGCTCTCTGCCTGCACTCAAAGGACCAATTGGGTGTACTGTACCCACGGCAGGTTGCATAAATAATTATGATGGCAGCAGAATGGACTATATTAACGTTTGCCCAAAACATGCAGGGGAAAATCAGTGCAAGAGGAGCTGCAATGCACAAGCTTCAGACACCATGGGAAGTAGTTACATCACCTGCCTAGCTGACAAGCTGGCATTCAGAAGCATGGAAAGAAGGAAATGCAGAAGGCAAAACTATCTACTGCTCTCCAGAGTGAAATAAAGATGTGAGAGCTCATGGAAAACCCCCAATATGATGGCACTAAAGAGAAATACTTAGTTGATGGTAGCTGAAAACACAGAAGTTGACTTGGTGTTTTAATTTTACAAGTAGCTACAGTGCAAGAGACGTTCAACAAATGAACAGCTGGATCAGAGCCAGCTGAAGACAAAACATGGGCTTCTTTTAGAATATATCTCCACATGTACTGGGAAAAGGATGAATAACAGTGGAACTCTAGAGGTTGTAGGAGAAAACTTTAAGAGAACATTAAAATGGTCCTCTTCAAATACATTAAAGAAAGCCTAGATATTCTGGTTCAGACAGTGTGGAAAAGGAAATATTTATGTGGGAGGAATTCCTGCTGCTGCCTTGTTGTGGGTTTGGGTTTTTTTCCAAAGAATTTTCTCCCATCTGTTATGTGACAGGGAGACCTGTGAAGAGAAAGAGTTGCCCGGGAGATAAATGGGCAACACTTAAGAAACAAAAGAACATGGTCAAGCACTCCCACATGCCATGATAATCACCCAGCCAGAGAAACAGTGCTCTGGCTGGGGGATTGCTCCTGGGAGTTGCAAAGTAATGCTGCGAGAGGTGGAGAGACTTCAAGACTTGGCTGGAGGGGGTGGGGGCTGGGCTCTGCCTCTTTTCAGCTCTGCAGTTGGGGAAGGCGCTCGTGAGGGGAGCGAGTGCCAGCTTGTCCCGAGAACAGTGCTACGTTGTAACTTGGTGCCGATCAGGGATTGGCTGTCTCCTCTGTCCCTGCCACTGCAGGGGTTGCTGCTACACTGTAGTTCGTCATCTGTCCCTGGGTCTTCCTGCCCCCTCTGTTCCAGCTGCTGCTCCGAGGATACTGCTGCAGTCCAGCTCTCTGCTCAGAGTGCTCCCTGTAAGTTTTGCAAGGGGAGCCCCGCCATGTGGAGAAGTCACAGCTCTCGTGCCACAGTGCCCCCTGCAGGCGTAGGGAGTCATTGCAGCCTCTTTGCCACAACACGAGCCAACAGTGCCCCCTGCCGGATGTGCCCGTAACTACACCAAAAAGGGAAATTGCTCGATAGGTGAGAAAGGCTGTTATTGGGTTATCTGGGGTTTGTTGCTGTTGCTGTTTTGCCTGTCTCATTATATATATACATCCTAGAAAAGAACTGTTATTTCTTTTCCCCATATCTTTGCCTGAAAGCCCCATAATTTCAAGGTTATAATAATTTGGAGGGAGGGGGTGTCCTGAAGGACAGGTGTCTGTCAAGGAAGGTGGGAAACCTCCCTTGAATACAGGATGACCTTCCTCCCTCCTCTGAATTACTATGCCTTTGAAATTACGGGGCTCTCAGGCAAAGATGTGGTAAAAAGAATAACAGTTCTTTACTGGGGTTATATATCTCTATATATATACAACAAGACAGTTAAACGGCAACCATAAGAGAACAGACAAACCCCGTAACAGTCCCTTGTCTGCTCCTCGGAGATTCGCCATTGGAGCAGAGGCTGCGGTGACTCCCCCGCGGCTGCAGGGGGCGCTCTGGCGCAAGTGCGACAACCCTCATGTGGCAATGGCGGCTCCAGCGAACAGGAAGGGGGGGGGTCGCCCCCGGTGCGAACCCACGAGGCAGCAGCCCGGCTCCACCAACCTCGGCAGCGGGCAGCAAGCAGYGCAGGCAGGCAGGGTTGACTGGGGAGCGATGGACCTTGGTATCACCCACCGGCAGATCAGCAGAAGGCAGGTACAGCAGAGACGAGCAGCTCCGGGCAGTGATTGGTTACAGCGTAACTCTGTACCCTGTGCCGCGGTGGGACCCTCGGAGATGTCACAGTGTATCCGTGCTCTGGAGCCAGCCGGCGGAGACGTCGCAGTGTAGCAGTGTTCCCGGAGTGAAACCAGCACTCGCTGCAGACAGGGCCGTCCTCACCGAATGCCCAGCGGAGAGAGAGACAAGCCCAGTCTCTACCCACCTCTTGCCCAAGTCTCAGGCAGTTCTCTCCCGATGCTCCAGCCTCTGGGGAAACAACCCCCTTGCCAGTATTTCCAGGTCTTTGTTTTTCTTTAATTGGGGGAATTGTCCTGGCCTCTGGGCTGGGCAAGTGATCCCTTTTGTCCTTAAGTATCGTCCATTCTGTGTGCTTAGCGTGGAATGCTGTTGGACAGATAACTCCCTTTTGTTCTTAAGCATCGCCCATCAATTCCCAGCCAGCCCCTCCCCACCTACACAGCCTGCCTGGTACCTGAGGGAAAGGAAACAAGTTTTCATTTTTTTCTAACCCATAACAGGGGGTCATGTTTTCCATTCCAGGAGGGTTCCCGCCTTCCTTGGCAGACACCTGTCTTTGAAACCAGGACATGCCTATTGCTACAAATCACAGAAATGTAACTTTTTGAAAGGACATAAACATGGAGGGACTAAGCCACAACACTTCCATGGAAGGCCTTGAGTATCACAGCTTTCAGTCACAGCCATCAGCTCATATGTCTGAGCACTTGTAAGGACTTGAAGAACAGTTACCTTTCTCAAAACACTGTCAAGGTGTGGATTGTGGCGAGGCAGCTCACCCCCCCCACCTTCCTTCTTGCCATCAAGAAGGTTATCTGCTGTTTGCATAAATTAGGGAATCTCCCTGTTTTGCTCAGTCTTGTGAGACACTCAGGCACCCAAGGCTGACATGACAACAAACAGCTGCTGTGAGGGGAGATTATGCTGGAATTTGTGACTGACAGACACTAAAACTTTACAGCTATAAAAGATCTACTGTAACTCTCACAAAGTGGAAAACCCTCTGCACACCTCTTAAGGTGTGTAAGAGGGAGGACCCCTCAAGTTCCGGGACGCTGGGCTTGAGTATTCTTCTGTTCTAGAAGTTGGGTTAAAGGAGCCTTTGCACGCCATAATTTTGGTTTGGTAAGTCATGGCTTCTAATCTATACTATTTCTTCGCTAGCAGTAACATAGGTACCTTTATCGTGCACTGTATATTTATATTGTAACCTACTAGTAGTAATTCTCTTGTTTATCCTGTGTAGTAAGTAATCTGTTAAAGTCCTATGTCTGTTTTCCTTGTGTCTATTCAATAAATAATTCATGTTGTAATAGACCTAATTGGTCATGATTAAAGAACTTGCAAGTGAGAGTGAATTTTGAGGTGCAGGCCATCTCAAAAGAGCTGCTGCCTACTGCCAGAAATCTGAGCAAAGGCAGAGGCTGTCGAAAAGCTCTCTCTCACATGCGTAACACAAGGCCACAGAAAGAACTTGCTATAAGATAAGCCACCACAGCAGGAACTTGAGATAAGCACAGAAGGGAGGAATTTACAACAGGAAGGTGCTAATTCTAGGCCTGGAGGAGGTGAGATCTGGTTAGCACATCCTGGTTAACGCTTCTGAACAAAAATTCCCACTGTGGCAAACTGTGGGAAAGGAAGCAACTGTTCATATACATATCATCCCAAGGTATGGGAACATCTGTGACCACCCCGTGGATACCCGGAACTTGGACTATATAAACATGGTACCCCTAGAAGAACGACTCCAGGACCCTCACCACCAAGAGGCCCAGGGTGAAGAAGGACCAACAGGATGCTGCTGGATCCACGGGTGGTGACTATCTTCTGCTTGATGTATCTCTCTCCCCCCCCCCATCTCTTTTCTATTTCTTTCTATCTCTCTACCTCACATTTATTGTTAAATAAAATCCATATTATTGACTTGGGCATATGGTCTCATTTGCACCTCAGTTCGGGCAGAGGCATCTCTTACTAATTGGATCATAATAGCACTCTCAGGTGAAAGAGGGCTCTAATAAATCAATTCACTGATTTTAAGAGTATTTCTCTCCAAAGTTCAATTACTGACAATGTCTTCTGACAGGAACCAAAGTTAAAATTTCTACTCCTTTAAAAAAGCCATATAGTGTGTGTCTCCATACTGGGACTGGCCCTGTCAAATCTGGGAATAACTGTTGGATCCATGAACATAGGCATTCCTCACTAGTGTTATTAATCAACTCCTCTAGCTGCATAAGTTTCCATATACTCTCTGCAGGCATTTATATACAATCTATCTGACTTCCAAATTTGCAACTAGCTGTACCATTAAGTATTGTTTACACCACGCACCACAGCCTCTGAGCACCTCACAGTTGCAGCAGTATTATAAGGTTAAGCACTTAACAGAAAGCAAAATGCTGTTATTTCTTTTCCAGGGATAGGGAAACTGAAGCATGGAACAAGTAAAAGATCTGTGATTTTGGACCATGAAAAGTTACAGCATTGTAAAGACTGGGCCCACCTGAGCTAAGTGCCACAACGGTGGCTATCTTCTTCCCTCCTGGTACTTCATGAGGATGATGCATTTAAAATACAAAAACAATCTGAGGGGAAGGAAAGGTTCAATTTTGAGTTCTCAGAGGTGCCAGCTCTGTATTATTATACAATTAATGTTCAGAGTAGGCAAGAAGGAAAGGGACTGATGGGAGGAAGAGAAAAAAGCTGCTTCCCAGGTTGTAGGGAGATGATAAATGTGCATCAGCGTGTATGAAAAAGAGAGGCCATTCATCCAAACAAAAAAATGTTATTTGAATTTTAGACCAGAATTGAAACAAAATCTGAAGTGTTCTTTTTATAAGACATTCAAACAGCTTGGCTACCTTTGGTCTTCATTTATTCTTAATTCCTGTAAACTTTTGATCTTCCCAATTTCTTCCTAAGCAAGAACAGCACTGCTACAATAAAAATGGCTTTACAGCTTTTCTTGTTCATTCAGAAAAAGAAAAAGGATCATAGAACTTGCAAAAAAAGTCTATTTTCTTATGTTCTCTTCCAAACATCCAGATCCAAGGAGTGTAATGCTATGAGAATATAATACTATGAAAACAAAGGTATTTTCAGATGTATTAAAGGAAGCTCTTCATAAAAGCCTATTAATGGTTGTTTTTGCAAAAAAAATGGAAAAGAATTGCCATGTATGGTGCAACTCCAACCAGAATCCAGGATATCACAAATAAAATGATTTGCTTTTCTTTATCTGCAAAAGCACTATATTACTGTAATTTTAAAAGGTAACAATGTGAAATTAACATATCCCTCATCTTAGACATACAAAATGAAGAGAGAAGTCAAAGGAGATGGCAAGATATTTTTATACAACTTCAGTGCATCTCAAGAAGAGATTGATGCAAATGTACAGCAAATGTACTGGAAGCCCCCAGAGCACTAGGTGCTTCCTATTGTGTAAATTAGACTCTTAAGCTCAGGTATAGTCATGGAAAGAAGAAAATGGGGGTATGTGAACTGTGTCAGTCTGCAGTTGTTCAGCTGCAGTGCACGTGCTTCCAGGTATGGCCAACTGATATAGAATAGTTCAGACCATAACTACCTGCTCCACATCTCTTTCTGGGGACACTAGTTACTTTCAGTTCTGAACTCCAACCATGCTCAAGCTCTTTAAGCACAAAAGGAAAGTTTCACAGAATCACAGAATATGCTGAGTTGGAAGGGACCCACAAAGATCATTGAGTCCAACTCCTGGCCCTGCACAGGACCATCCCCGAGAGTCACACCATGTGCCCGAGAGTATTGTCCAAACACTTCTTGGACTCTGTCAGGCTTGGTGCTGTGACCACTGCCCTGGGGAGCCTGTTCCAATGTTCAACCACCCTCTGGGGGAAGAACCTTTTTCTAATATCCAACCTAAACATCCCGACAACTTCAGGCCATTCCCTTGGGTCCTGTCACTGGACACCACAGAGAAGAGATCAGTGTCTGCCCCTTCTCTTCCCCTTACGAGGAAGTTGTAGACTGCAATGAGGTCTCCCCTCAGTCTCCTCCAGGCTGAACAGACCAAGTGACCTCAGCCACTCTTCATACAGCTTCCCCTCAAGGCCCTTCACCATCTTCATTGCCCTCCTTTGGATGCTCTCTAATAGTTGAATATCTTTCTTATATTGTGGTGACCAAAACTGCTCACAATATTCAAGGTGTCTGCCCCAGTGCAGAGTAGAGCGGGACAATCCCCTCCCTTGACTGGCTGGCAATGCTGTGCCTGATGCCCCGCAGGACGTGGTTGGCCCTCCTGGCTGCCAGGGCACTGCTGACTCATGTTCAACTTTCCATTGAGCAGGACCCCCAAGTCCCTTTCTGTGGCACTGCTTTTCAGTATCTCATTCCCCAGTCTGTCTGTACATCCAGGGTTGCCCCATCCCAGGTGCAGAATCTGGCACTTTCCCTTGTTGATCTTCATATGGTTGGTGATTGCCCACCCCTCTAATTTGTTGAGGTCTCTCTGCAGGGCCTCTCTGTCTTCGAGGGAGTCAACAGCTCCTCCCAGTTTTGTATCATCTGTGAACTTGCTTAGTATACCTTCCAATCCTGTCTCCAAGTCATTTATGAAAATGTTGAAGAGCACAGAGTCTAAGATGGAGCCCTGTAGAACCCCACTAGTGACAGGTCACCAGTCTGATGTCACTCCATTCACTATAACCCTTTTTGCCTGACCCGTGAGCCAGTTGCTCACCCATCATATGATGTGTTTATCCAGCTGTGTGCTGGACATTTTGTCCAGAAGGTTACAATTCACAATAACATGAAAAATACCATTGAGTGCCAGCTTTACTGTTCCAGTTATCGTGACTACTTTGTTTTTTTCTAAACTACTGTTTGAGGAAGAGTGGGAGGATGTTTAATGATAGGGTGTTTGATGTGACCATCTTGTGTTTTCACAGGATAACAGAAAAATGAAGCACAACCTTTTGTGTATTTCTACCCTATGTAACTCAGGACATTCCTTCTCATGAATGCCATATATTCATTCACATTTTAGGGAAGATTTTATTTACCTTGTTTTATAAATACTTTCCATGGCATTTGAGATATTTTATTCCCTCTTACTTCCCTACTAAGAGCATATACTAAGCTGCACCAACTATAAAATGATGTCTGTATGCTAAGTTGTGGCTAATTTTACTCTCACTGAACTCCATGGAAAACCACTCAGAGTTCACAGGTAGTTGGTTGTAGCTATGGTGCAGCCCGGGTTCTGTGAAGGTGGCTCAGAATGGATAGACTTTCCCTTGCAAGATTCTGTCCCTGAAGGCGGAGCAAAGGAGGAATCTGCGACATAGCTACATACACTTACTTTACGTTTTCTCCTTCGTCACAGAGCCTCAAGCTCTGTAACAGGATAGCGTGATTTAAAAATTCCCTCCAGCTATATTGTTATTAGTTAGTTTAAATTTGTTCCTCCCCTGAGATGTTTTATTGGTTTTCTTTCATGTATCCCTACTTTCCGATTGGTTAAGCTCTGTTATTCCCTACCCATTAAAGCGGCAGAGACAGAGCGAGAAGCTGTCTCTCTGCTAGCTCCCCTTCAAGATTTGTTCACCCTGCCCCCACAGGGCAGAGAAATAAAACTTGGAATATAGCTGCAGAGGTCCGGCTCTTTCCTCTTTACCTTCGCTGCTGCCTTATGAACTGCCTGCTGTGAAAGGCTGTCCGACCAGACAAACTGAGGCACGCAAACCTCAGTTAATTCATCAGTCGCTGCTTTTGCGGGCTAAGAACCCTGAAAGCCACAGGTCCAGCTAGCCCCAGGCAAGGGCAGAAAAGCGGCAGTTGGTTTGATTTTTTAATCCAGAATTTCCAAGATACATATTTTGAATGTATTATACTGACCAATATTGACTGTAAAAATTTGTCTTCACCTTTGCCTTATTTTCCTCATGGTCAACTATCCCAGGTTGTTTATCTTCATTCGTTATTTCTCATTATATGCTTATATTGCCAGCTCTTCAGACCAGGCATTCTTTTATCATCAGTCTGAGTATTACACATCAATATGGTGTTCTAATCTCAGGTCTTTAAATATTGCTTTAAAATAAAATTCAATAATACTGATGATGATAAATTGTGGAAGTGTTTCTGGGACTTTGGATTATGGATAGATTATAGATAGACCCATATTGCAAAGCTCATGCATGAGTCTAAACTTTGGAGAAGTTTGAGGTTCACTTCAGGGACAACTGAATATCATTCCTTTCTGATGAAACATTCAGGGGATATTTGTAGATCACAGTGACATTTCACCATTATCACACATAACATGCCACAGTGATAAGTTTTTGAAGGAGTGTACCAGAACAGTGAAGTCATTTTACTGTTTTTGCTAACCATCACTGGTCAAATTATCAGGAAAAAATAAACTCCATAGATGCAGTTGCTGCTTTTTCATAATTTCAATTAGTTATTCCCCCAAAAATGCATCCTTACTCAAATAAAATCTGGCCAATTCTGCAACAGAAAACTACTGAAGTCAAACTTACTGATAATGCAAGACCGTTATTTTTGTGAGAGAAGTTCTAATTGAAGATACTGAAAAACAACCACCATGTAAGGAGCTACCCAGAAGGTAGCTTATGTTGCCATGCAAAATACAATTTTGTTCATTCTCCCTTAGATAGAGTTTACTTCCTAGTTCTTCTAACAATGCTGTCTTGAAATTTGTAACACAAATTATGAAAAACCTAACAAACGTTCATTTTAAAAACCAAACACCAGAGAGTTCCTATCAATGCTCTCATTTAGCTTCATTTTCTTCAGGTCTTTAAATGCAATTCAGAAAGCTTCAGCCACAAAGAAAATTTCCACTGAGCCACTGTTCAGTTCTAGACAGTTTTTTCTAGTCTTTGACCAAACCTCTCCATCTCTATCCCACAGGCTCCATGTTGTTTTTCAGGACATTTTGCAATGCCTGTTCTCTTTTAATGCTACCCCAAAAACCAGAAACTGTCATATCAAAAGAAGGTGAGAGAAAAGGAGGTTACCATCCTAGTGAACTAATCTATGCGATCTGCTATCTACATTTCTACTCTGTTAAACTCTCATATGTTCTAGGAACTGTGAGAGACTGAAATGGTTAATGGTATAAACATTGCTAAAATCATTGAAGGCCTTTTGCCCACTGTAGCAAACTGCAAAGAAGCAGCTGCTCATCTGTGACCACCAAAGCCAACCCCTCCCCAAATACGCCTACTAACTGGAATTTGGACTGTGATAGGAACTTGAGATAAGATGAAGGGGGTACTATTGTCCAGTCATCCCAGGTCTGGAGAGAAGACTGTATGCACAACTGATGCTGAAAGAGAAACTGTAATGCTGATGGCCCAAACAATCAGGGGGCAATCTGCCAATGTGCAAAGTAACCTCCCAGGTGCAGAGGATGTGCACACCTGTGTTATGGGTTCAACAAATGAATTTTGTTGTTGTTGTTGTTGTTGTTTTTTGCCCCATCTAGCAGGGAGACCTGTGGGGGCAGGGAGTGGTTGGCTGGGAACTAATGGGTGATACCTAAGGACAAAGCAAGTTGCCTACCCACCCGCATGCCGCAACGATAACCCAGAATGGGTGATACTTAAGGACAAAAGGGATTGCCTGCCCAACCCACATGCCACGATAATTTCCCCAGTTAAAGAAACAAGAGATGGGAGTGTTGGCCAGGGGATTGTTTCCCCAGAGGCTGGAGCTTATTATCACGAGAGGTGAGGGGACTTTTTGAGACTTTGGCGAGAGGGGGTGGAGGCCGGGCTTGCTCTCTTCTCCCCTTGGCATTTGGTGAGGACGGTCGTGTCTGCAGCGAGTGCCAGTTTTTGCTCCGGGAACACCGCTACACTACAATGTCTCTGCCGGCTTGCTCCAGAGCACGGATACACTGTGACGTCTCCGCGGGGGTCCTGCCACAGCACAGGGGACAGTGTTATGCTGTAACTGGTTGCCGCCCGGAGCTGCTCGCCTCTGCTGTCTCTGTCGCCAGCCTGGGTTTTCTGCTGCACATAGGTCGGCGCCGAGGTCTACTCATCTCTGCTGTTCCTGCCTTCTGCTGGCCGCTCGGTGGGTGATACCAAGGTCCATCGCTCCCCAGTCAACCCTGCCTGCCTGCGCTGCTTGCTGCCTGCTGCCGAGGTTGGTGCTGAGACGGACTGCTGCCCTGTGAATTTGCACCGGGAGCTATTTCCCCTCTCTCCCTCTCCCTCTCGCCCGAGCTGCCATTGCCACGTGGAGAGGTCTCTGCGCTTGCTCCACAGCGCCCCCTGCAGCCGCGAGGGAGTCACTGCAGCCTCTGCCTAAACAGAGAATCGCCCAACGACAGAGAAAGGACTGTTACTGGGTTTGTCTGTTCTCTTCTTGTTGCCGTTTATATGTCTTGTTATATATATAGATATATAATCCTAGTAAAGAACTGTTATTGTTCTTTCCCACATCTTTGCCTGAGATCCCCGTAATTTCAAGGGCATAGTAATTCGGAGGAGGGAGGGGGGGTCATCCTCTCAATGCCAGGAAGGTTTCCTGCCTTCCTTGGCAGACACCTGTCTTTCAGACCAGGACAACCTGCCACCTCAGCCTACAGCTGGGTGTTGAAGGAGATGAGGAAAGAGGCAAACCCTGTGAGGCAGCTACTGTCTCCTTGTCCTTACTCAAGTGAACTCAGCTGTGATAACTCCCCTGCTGGGGAAGCACTGGGACATTCACATGTAGCCTGAAGGTATTAATCTCTGCTGATGGGTCATAATGGGCCAGAATGGGCTCAACTGCACTGATGTAATAGGCAGCTGTATAATCTTAGAAGGTGTCAGACACTCCTGAACTGTCCAGTGATCCACAACATTACATCATCCAGTTGAAACTCTCTGCCCCTGGAGAGGTACCTGGGCATTCCTACCTGAACCTGAGTGAATATAAACCCAATAGATATTGTGTTTTGGGGATTTCTCCCCACCTCTTCTTTCAGGATTTCCACCACCACCCGGCAAATCTACAACCACCACCTCAATGAAGGCTGTGACCATCACTTTGGCCAACAGCGACATTGCAAGAACCAAGTCTCATTGTGAGTCCTACAAGTGGTGAGATCTTTCTACTGTTATCCTTTCCTTCTCTTTCTTATACGCTTGCTTAAGTGATATTTTAATGCTTTTATACTGTCATATTATTATAGTTAACAACAACCAAAATGGCTACATACCTATTTTCCTGTGCAACCAAATTGTTCTACAATAAACGCTACATATGTATATTTATAAACACTGATCATTCAGCACCCTTTCACTCTAATCCTCTCTAAGGGATCTATTAACAAGAACCTGGGTTACCCTCACCTTCTAGGGCAGGTCGTAACAGGAACTCTGTTCTACACAGAATATACAAATACCAAATATACAGTAGATATCTCTGAAAAGAGCACGGCCAAGAACAAGTCAAAATCATTGAAACATACAACTATGGGGAAAAAACTTGTGTGGTACCATATCATAAGCACAAGTAAGAGAAAGGACACGTTAACAGGAACCTACCAAAAAAAACCCCTTACCACTCTCTCCACTGATCTTCAACTACACATCTTCAGATCAAAAGCTTATCTCCTTTAGCATACAGAAAAGCACATTCTGAGCCTCTCAACAAGATAACCGTGTGTGTGTGTGTTTTTCTTTTGGGTTGGGAGTGTTGGAAATGATACAACTTGAAAAATTTTTTAACTAACTTTAGTCAGGGGTTTGTTCACCTTTGCCCAGGAGGGAAAGAATTGAAGTTTCTCTTCAAAGGATTCTGTTTCACAGGGCAAAGCCTGGTGAGGTTAACATCTCAACTGACTAGGAGTACCCAGAAGATACGCGGGAGATGAACAAACATTAACAGGCATTTAGAAACATCAGCCTGAAGCTTTACCCACCCCACCCCCCCCCATGGTCAGAGACACCAGGTCTGGAGAAGACTGATAAAAGAACCGAAGAATGAGAACCAAATTAGCATCCAAGGCGAAGGGATCAATAACCAATAGGAAATTAAATACTAAGAATTCTGTAATTTAAGACCAATGAACTAAAATTTCTTGGGTTCTGTCTGTATAAATATGGGAAACATCGGGTAAAGAGTCATGTGGGATGGAATGATTTTCACTGCACAACCCGGGCAATGTGTGGATGAAATGATTTCTATTGCACATCCTGGCCAGAACAACATCCTGGCTAGAATAAAGTAATGTCTTAATTGTCTAACACTAAAATATGTTGTTGCAGAGTTTTTGTTTTTCCCTCAGTTTTGGCAACGGGAGGGCAGGCTATTTGTTTTCTAACATACAATTTCACCAACATCTCTAGACACAGACTGATGAGATCAGTACAATAATACCATACTGAATTTGTTACAGGTACCTCTGTGTTACCTGTGCCGCCATCTGGCTGTAAATGAAATAAATAAATAAATTAACAGCTGTCAGTTCCCCTTCCATAAGGGCTTGAGCATTTGCTATTCTTTCTGCCTGCCATTTCCCAATACAAATATATAAGCTCAAGAAAATGTATCCATGAGAAAGCACTGCAAATGCATGTTTCCCTCTTGCCACTGAATCTATGTATTGGGTTCAAAGGGCAAAGTTTTGGTAGTGAAGGAGGCTGCAGGGGTGGCTTTTGTGAAACACATTTAAAAATTATCATTAAAATATACATTCATTACCCAATCTACAATCTTCGAAACTTCAGTTACATCAACAAAAAGAATTTCCTACACCAAAATCAGAAGAACATCATTGCAACATCGACAAAAGTGGACAATTTACACACACTCCACTCCTTGTCCCTTCCCCACACCGTTGGGGGTTAGGTTTTCTCAAGGGAATTTCTTCCCATTTGTGGTCGGGGAGATGCTGGGTGCTGCTCTCTAGGTGAATAGACAGCGATTAAGAGACAAAAGGAGTAGCCAAGTACCTTGACATACCGCCAAAACGGTTTTGGGGAGGGGAACTGGGGCTTTGCAGTTCTTAGCTGGGGGTAGTCAGTCTTTTTCCAGCTGGGAGCAGAGAGGACGTGTGGGGGTTTTTTCCACCTTGGACCTCTCCTGCACAGCGGTTTTCAAAACGGCCGTGGAGCTCTGCCTGCCGCCTGCTTGCAAGCCCGTTGCTTGCAAGAGAGTGAGTCCCAGCTGCTCCATTGACCGAGACTTTCGCCAGCTGCCAGCGCCAAGAGAGACCAGCACAGTACGTGGGTTGCCTGGGGGAGTTGTTCCTTCCTTCCCCTTTTCCCCCCAGAGTTGCCGTGTGGAGGGCTGCCTGAAGCCGGAGCAGCACCCCAGCCGGACTTCTCTGCACGGTAATACGACATCACGATAAAGCCCTGCCTCCCTTCCCAGCGTGTACTGGCTGCCATTAGCGGTGCCGAAGACCAATCGCCGCTTGCGTGGAAGTCTGAGGGAGTCATCCCTTTTTCTTTCTCATCTGAGCCGCCATCACCACCTGAGGAGGTTGCAGAGCTCGCATTGGAGCGCCCCCTTGTTGAAAATGATACAACTCCAAAAATTTTTGTAACTAACTTTAGTCAGGGGTTTGCCCAGGGGGAAGGGAATTGAAGTTTCTCTTCAAAAGACACTGTTCACAGGGAGAGGCCTGATGAGCTTAACATCTACAGACTGAGAGTAGCCAGCAGATACACAGGAGATAAGTGACCATTAACGAACATCAACCCCAAACATCACCCCCTGGCATGGTCAGAGACACCTGGTCTGGGAAAAGACTGATAAAAGAACCAAAGAATGAAGACCAAATTAGCATCGAAGGCGAAGGGATCAATAACCAATAGGAAACTGAATACTAAGAATTCTGTAATTTAAGACCAATGAACAAGAATTTCTTTGGATTTTGTCTGTATAAAAATGTGAAAAATCTAGTAAAGAATTGTGTGTGATGGAATGATTTTCACTGCACAACCCGGGGAATGTGTGGATGAAATTATTTCTATGGCACATCCTGGCCAGAATAAATTAATACCTTGATTCTTTAAAAGATGTTGTTGGAGAGTTTCTGTTTTTCCCGCAGTTTTGGTCACACCCTGAGGCCGCGGGGGAATTATTACACCTTCCCTACCTCGCCGGAGCCCACCATCGCCTCCTGCTGGTTGTGGTCATAACTACACCAAAGGGGAAAAGTGGTGCTTAATGGGTGGGAAAACTTGTTATTGTTTTTTGTTGTCTGTTCTGTTTTTTATATATATGCACTAGTAAAGAACTGTTATTCCTTTTCCCATATTTTTGCCTGGAAGCCCTGTAATTTTGAAGTTATAATCATTTGGAGGGAGGGGGTCATCTTTCCATTCCAGGAAGGTTCCTGCCTTTCTTGGCAGACTTTTTGGCTGACTGTCCTTGTCTTTTAAACCAGGACACACACTTACAACAAAAAAAAATTCCCCACAATTATTCCCTGCCTGCTCTGGCACTGTCCAATCCATGTTTTGCCCATTGCCTCTCCCAATTACTGTCCCTGCCTTGAAATTCTACATCTCCAGAGGATGTGGTGGATTAATGTTGGCAGGCTGTCAGGTGCCCACAAAATTGCTCTACCAACTCAACTTGGGGAAGATTGCCAATTAATAACAGAACAGGGGAGTGAGAAATAAAAACAAAACTAAAAACATCTTTTCCCCTCTGCCCCTTTTCTTCCCAAGCTCAACTTCACTCATGAATCTTCTATGCCGTCTCTCCCCAGCCCCTGAGTGGCACAGGGGGATGGGAAGTGGGAGTTGTGGTCAGTTCAGAACACTTCATCTCTGCTGATCCTTCCTCCTCCTTTGTCTTGGCTTTTATTGCTGAGCACAACATAATATGGTATGGAATATCCCTGTGGCCAGTTTGGGTCAGTTGGCCTGGCTATGTTCCCTCCAATCCCTTTGCCCACCCCAAGCCTGCTGGCCTTTTGGGGGGGAATGGAGAGGGAGCGCTGATGCTGTGCCAGTGCTGCTCAGCAGTAGCCAAAACACTGGTGTGTTCTCAACACCTTTCTAGCTACAAATACAAAACACAGCACTGAGAGGGCTGCTATGGAGAAAGTTAACTCCATCACAGACAGACCAAATACAATTTATCACATCAAGGCAGCATTTATAGTATTGTCTGAAGTACCTCTTGCATACAGCATAGATTGTTGCCAAATATTTGTAATCAAACTCTTATCAGAATAATTTTAATTTATCTTCTACTTCCCTACAGTGACTCAAGTGACATTTTATTCCAGGAAGTGTCCCATGGGTCTGTGCAGTTGAAGAGAAAGAAATGGGATCTGTGATAAGAAAAAACAGAGAAGTAGAGTATTCAAAACAAAATTATATATTCTTATCTACATCTGTCTCTGCTCTTACCTGACAAATAAATGAAACACAAAATGTGATGGCACTTTATCGAGTTATCTTGACTGTTCTTGCTGCAGATACCTATGGCATAAGCTTGTACAACCCACAACAATTACAGGAGATATAAAAAATGACCCTGCTTACCTTTCATCCCAAACTTAGAATGTCTTCCAAACTTCAGAAAAATGAGTGTTATTACTAAGCCAGTGCACACCAGTGCTGCACTTCCCACCATAATATACACCTAAAAAAGAGGACACAAATAGATTTTTTTTTCATTAGGCATCTTCAAACATATTCAGCATACATTCAGATTTACCCATTAACCCAACCTCTTGAAGTTCAACAAAGCCAACTGCAAGGTGCTACATCTGTGTTGGGGCAATCCCCAATATTGATACAGACTGGGGGACGAATGGATTGAGAGCAGCCCTGCGGAGAAGGACTTGGGGATACTGGGGGATGAAAAACTGGACATGAACTGGCAATGTGTGTTCACAGCCCAGAAAGGCAACCATATCCTGGGCTGCATCAAAAGTAGCACATTAAAAACATACAATTAGGATTTGAAAGTTCATTACACCATGTCCTCTTTGTAAGGAGCAGATGACTGGGACTGGAATAAAAGCAACAGTCTTTAAGTTACCTTTAATGCTGTTATTTTGTAAAAAGAAGAGTTGTTCTCCTTGGCTAAAATTAGAATCAGAGTCTGGGGCTAACAAATTACAGGTTGTTGTCCAAAAAAGCATGAAACAAATTAGCAACCTTACTTGGAATGAAAAGTGATCCACTCTCAAAAAACAGGGTGAGGGAAGAGTGAGGCCTGAAGTGATTTTTTTCCCTCTTGAGTTTGATCACTACATAGTAATAGCTCTTGTGTTCTGGTAGCTTAGGGTCCCATTACAATCTTTGCAGTTTGATTAGTTGTATACTCAAAAAAATCCACCAAGATTACAGATGGGGAAACAATGTATATACTTACAGTGATGCTATCTTCATTCTCTTTGTTGGAAACATCTGCAGAAGTGATTCGATTACTATTATTCGTGGTGTCTCCAAGATCATTAGGCATGGTTTCATACTCTTAGGAAAGGAGTGGAAAGGGTTGTCTTTATTATTTCAGCTTTGTTATACCATAATGACAGTAACACTTATCAGAATTTTGATCAATTTGAAAAGTATACATTATTTCTATTGTACCTGGTACATTATCAGGGAACCTTGTGACAGATAATTTTGAAAAAATGTGTTGTGACTGACAGACTTGAAAAAAGGAGCTGCTTCTCTATTCAGCTTTATAGAGAAGGAATCGGCATAAAAATATATATTTCTATTAGAAAAAAGAGTTAAATAAGAACTCTATCCATAAGGTCATTTTTATGTGCTTCTGACTTCCCATTAAAAGTTAAAGACTGCCCTCTACAATGAACTTCCCTAGACTTGTATTCAGCCAAATATAGGACTGACTTAGAAATTAGCTTGGGGACTTTGTTTATCTGTGAAGAACTTGACAGATGAGCTTTTAGCAAGTTTATTGATATCATGCAAAATAGCTGGTTTTCCTAGGTTAAAAAAAAGGTAAAATGCTCTTCACAGATCACAAAATATTCTGAGTTGGAAGTGATCCACAAGGATCATCAAGTCCAACTCTTAAATGAATGGCCCATATGGGGATTGAACCCACAGCCTTGGTGTTATTAGCACCATGTGTGCACAGAGGTTACAGTCTAACATGCTAAATTGCCATATATATATATAAACTTTAAAAAATTTAAGTGTCTGAGATGGTCTGAAGAAATATGATTTATCAAAACAATGGTACTCATAGGCTGGCAGGGGTGAATCCAGGACAACTCCACCAAAAGAATTAATATGGCTTAGTTATTTATAATTATTTAAAAATGAAACACAGATATATACAGTCCATGATTTTCTGTCAAAATTATTCAATGAGATAACAAGAAGTAAATAGCACCTGTATTAACTTAGAGATACTTGAATTCACAGAACTACAGAATATGCTGAGTTGGAAGGGACCCACAAAGATCATCGAGTCCAACTCCTGGCCCTGCACAGGACCATGCCTGAGAGTCACACCATGTGCCCAAGAGTATTGTCCAAACGCTTCTTGGACTCTGTCAGGCTTGGTGCTGTGACCACTGCCCTGGGGAGCCTGTTCCAGTGCCCAACCACTCTCTGGGGGAAGAACCTTTTTCTAATAGCCAACCTAAACGTCCCCTGACATAACTTCAGGCCATTCCCTTGGGTCCTGTCACTGGACACCACAGAGAAGAGATCAGTGTCTGCCCCTCCTCTTCCCCTTATGAGGAAGTTGTAGACTGCAATGAGGTCTCCCCTCAGTCTCCTCTTCTCCAGGCTGAACAGACCAAGTGACCTCAGCCACTCTTCATACAGCTTCCCCTCAAGGCCCTTCAGCATCTTCACAGCCCTCCTTTAGATTCTCTCTAGTAGTTTAACAATGTCATTGATGTATTGCAAATGTTCTGGAGCCTAAACCTTTTCCAGTGCAGTCTAGATCAGTCCATGGCAAATGGTGGGACTGTGCTTCCACCCCTGGGGCAGTTGGTTCCAGGTGTACTGGACACCCCTCCAGGTGAATGCGAACTGTGGCCTGCATTCTGCTGCTAAAGAAATGGAGAAAAACACATTGGCAATGTCAATGGTGGCACCATTTTGCTGCCTTGGACTCCAGTTCGTACTGAAGTTCCAGCATGTCCGGCACAGCAGCACTCGGTGATGGTGTGACTTCGTTCAGGCCACGAAAGTCTACTGTCAGTCTCAACTCTCCCTTGGACTTAGGAACTGGCCATAGGGGGCTATTAAAGGGTGAGTCTTGCAGAACACTCCCTGGCTCACCACGAATCATCTCATGGATGGGGATCCAGGTTGGTGCAGTATTGTCGACAGTGCACTGTTTTGGTAGTGATCCATACCTATTGTTTTTTGATCCTCAGCAGTCCCACAGCAGAAGGGTCCTCTGAGTTCAGGCAAGGTATTCAGCTGTCTAATTTCCTCTGTCTCCACAGTAGCTATCCTAAAAGCCCAACAATGCCCTTTTGGGTCCTTGAAATACCCTCTCCTGAGGTAATCTATGTCAAGGATACATGGAGCCTCTGGGCCAGTCATAATGGGGTGTTTTTGCCATTCGTTCCCAGTCAGGCTGACTTCAGCTTCCAGTACAGTCAGCTGTTGGGATCCCCCTGTCAGCCCAGAAATAGAGATGGATCCTGCCCCTACATATCTCAATGGCATCAGGGTACATTGTGCACTGGTGTCAACTAAACCTTTATATTCTTGTGGGTCTGATGTGCCAGGCCATCAGATCCACACAGTCCAATAGATCCTGTTGCGGTGCTCCAGCCTTAGTTATCAAAAAGGCAGTTTGCCACAGAGCAATATTTCTTAGATACTGTCACTTTAGGTTTCTCCTCCTCACAGAGTCTTAAGCTTTGTAACAGGTCAGCTTGGTTTGAAATTCTCTCTAACTGTATTGTCATTAGTCAGTTTGAATTTGTTCTTCCTCTGAAGATGCTTCATTGGTTTTCTCTCATGTATCTCTACGCTCATTGGTTGCACACTGTTATCCCTACCCCTTAAAGCAGCAGAGACAGAGCGGGAAACGGTCTCTCTGCTAACCTCCCTTTCAAGATATGCACCCTGTCCTCCTGGGCAGAGACAAATAAACTCAGAATATGGTTACAGAGAGTCCGGCCTCTCTCATTCCTTTTACCTTCGCTGCTACCTCTGTGAAACTGCCTGTGGTAAAAAGCTGTCAGCTTGTGTGGACTGCGAGAAACCCTGCAGATCGCTCCGGCCCCAGCTGAATACAGCAAAAGGGGAGACAAAGCGATAAGATCCGACTGTCCCCTTCCTCCACCTGGCTCGAGGCCCTCCTGTTCTGTCTGAGAACCTGCCCACTGGAAACTGGAGCGGCCTTTTTCCTTGAAGAATTTCCCGTTGTGGTTGTTCTTCCTCTCAACTCACACACCCATGCTCCTAGGGCAGAGGTGGATTTTCTATCCCACTTCCTCATGTCCTCTCTGTGTTCATGCAGGTAAAAGCGCAGGTTACGTTGTGGTGTGAACCCTCTCTCTCAAGGAGGGGGACACTTGCTCCTGATATCAGAGACTCTGGTCTGTACTGGCAGGGCATGGGAATATTTCCTCTCTAGCTTGCTCAAGTCTTTTGAATCGGTCCACAGTTGTGGACAGTCTTTCCACAGCCAAGGCGCAGGTCGGTAGGGAGGAAAAAGATGATCATATTGTCAGAGTGGGGTAGTCACCTGAAGCACTGTTTGTTCTCCTCCTTTCATTGACACCAATGCAAATGAGTTGGTGTATGGTGATGGCATGTTCTGTACAAAGTTCTGCTACATGGGGTGGTGTCAGAGACTGGAAAAGGTGTTTCGAGACATCTTGAGGAGCTTGGGATTGTGGGGAAGGGGGCAGATCAGGCCCCACTCTGGTAGGGCAGCGCCCCACCCCCATACTCCCCCCTCAGCCCTGCTGTACCTGTCAATTAAGGGACACCGGAGACAGCCCCTCAATGTCACCCACCCCTGAGTGGCCGAGACACTGGAGACAGACCCTTGGTGTCACCTTACCCTCCCCGATGCCTTAAGATTTTAGCTTTTATATTTTTCATATATTTGTAACCCTGCAATTCTTTAG
Source organism: Amblyornis subalaris (assembly GCA_018881555.1). Classification (NCBI taxonomy): domain Eukaryota; kingdom Metazoa; phylum Chordata; class Aves; order Passeriformes; family Ptilonorhynchidae; genus Amblyornis; species Amblyornis subalaris. The sequence goes on from JACAXG010000297.1 coordinate 154,076, forward strand.
TGTATAACTCTAAAGTCCATATAGAGTGTTAGCTACTGCTTTCAGACAAAACAATCCATCTGCAGGCCTGAAAACTCAAGGACACCTTACTGCCTCAGGCTCCGAGAAATGTAGACAACTTGGGGTGAATTACTTCATTACCTGAAGCTGTAATTGGAAGAACTAACCCCGATATGCAAATGGACCAAACTTATAAAAGTATGAAAACCCGTGACCCGTCGTCCATCTTGGGGGGTCCATCTTAGGATGTAAGCTCCCTGAGTGAGCTCTGACTGCCCTGGATGCACCTGAAGGCTTTCAAATAAATATAACTGCTTTTTACTCTTTTAATTTTGTCAAGCCTCTCTTTTTAGGTGGTCCCAGATAAGGCATCACTTCGAGTGGCCGAGACACAAGAGGTCCCACCTGGGGGGGCAGGCCCGGGGGCGGGTCTTGGAGAATTACATCGCTGGAACCCAGGAGTTGGTAGCTATGCCTGTTTTTCTATATCTGTCCTATCTTCCTGTTTTCCTCCCTTTCTTCTTTTTCTAACTTTCCTCTCACGGAACATAACATCGAATGGGCTGTAAGGTTTTTCTATGTTTAATGAACTAAGTCTATGCTGGCAAAAGTGATGTTGTGTACCCTTTATTCTTTTGCCAATGTCCCCTAATTTTCTGTAGTTCTGCCAGTAAACGTTTTTGTGTTATTTTTACCTTTTGGGAAAATTTTGGTTGAATTTTCTCTTTGCACCTACCCAGAGAAAAGGAATCTTGGTTTACCCCAAGTTCGGGGCAAAACAACTGTGTACACTGTACCTCTGGATCTATAGGGGACTGTTCCTTATTTGAACCAACCCCTATAGATTATCTCCAGCACAGCTAATTCTCTCAGGCACTGGATACCTTCCTCCATGGCGTTCCACCTGCTTGGGGAAACTATTAGATCATCCTTGAGAGAATACCTTTCCCTCACGCTTGACAGGAGTTGCCTCCAGAGGCTGAGTTTCTGTCCTCTTCCCAATCTCCTTGTCAGTGCTCACATTCCTGAAAAGGGATCCCAGTTGCTTGGCTTCACTACCGTCTAGTTCCATATCATGGGTCACAATATCCCAGCATCGGAGCAGCCAAGTCACCAGGGCCTCACCCAACTGTTGGCTGAAATCTTTTCACATATCTCTCAGCTCACCCGGGGATAGGGATTGGGTGATTATCTCTGGCCCTGCCTCTTCCTCCTGTTCTGAGGACCCTACTTCCTCTTCATCCCTCACTAAGCGAACTGATTTGGTCTTGGATTTCTTCTTCTGTGTAGGGGCGACTGCTACTGGCATGGAGTGTTCCTCTGCTTCAGCTGCAGTTTGAGTGGCCACGGTGGCAGTTGCTCTGCTTTCCTCCTCCTCCTCCTAAGGGTGCTGTCTAGTGATGAGCAGTGTCTGATAAATAGTAGCCAGAGCCCAGCACACTGCAATAACTTGCTCCTTTCTGGAGCTGCCACAGCATTCTCCTTGCAAATATTCTGTCATTTTATCAGGGTCCTGTAGTTGTTCAGGGGTGAACTTCCAAACCACCGGAGCAGAGAATTTCCTCAAAATCTGGCCCATATCTTCCCACATTCCATGCCACTCATGACTATCCATCCTTGAGGCAGATCTCTGAATGATCTTCCTAGAAATCTCTTGACTCTAAACATGGTGCGGACTGCACTGAGGGGACCTGGCAAACCTAGCAACAAGAACATGCTTTCCTTAACATCCAATGGGAATTCAAAATTCTCACAAGCTGTTGTAACAGGCCTGAAGGAGGAAAAGGGGGTGAAAAGCTGGGGAAAATCATCCTCCCCTGTTCCCCCCCCCAGACTGGGTACAACTATTAAGGGACTCCTAGAAGTTGCCTCCCAGGTAAGGGTAGGAGAGAAACACTGAATACGCATTCCAAATGATTGATGTTATCATGTCATAAGCTGATATCCCACAGTACAGCAACAAAGGAATCCTGAACCCTCTCCCTGCTCTGAGAAAGAGCATCGTGAAAAGCACATAGTGCATATATGGGAGTATATGCAGGGTTAGGTACCACAACCATGTGAACAGACCAAACAACATTGTGACCAGTGGTTCCATACCTAATACAACAAATGCTTAGATCAAATTTGTTTCCAACCCACTCTGGGCAGATCTGTTGTTATTTTGACCCAACACAAAAGTGTACAAAAAAGAGAGTATGGAGCTCGACCCGACCTCAACCATGCCACCCAAACCACTCCTTTTGGTTGGGGCCAATGCCACCCCATTGCTCCATCAGCCATACTTGCTCTACTGGAAAGAAAGGACTGAGAGAGTTCCTTTCTCCCACCCCCGGCAATGACTTAAGATGGTATCTGTAGCAGGACTCTTTGCCCTTGGAATGTGGGCAAACAACACAAAAAAATGCCCTATTTTGCAAGCTGTCAGTGGTGGGCTGAGTGGGGGTGTCAGGTGCTGCTTTTGGTGTTGAATTATTCTAATAGCAGTCTGGCTCATCATCCCCAAATTAACATCCTGATAATGAGGCAAAGATATGGCAGATAAGCTGCTAAAATGACCTGGAGACATATGACTGGCAGTCACAGAATCACAGAATGAACTAGATTGGAAAAGACCTGAGATCATCAAGTCCGACCTATGACCTAACACCACCTTATCAATTAAACCATGGAAATAAGTGCCACATCCAGTCTTTTTTTAAACACCTCCAGGGATGGTGACTCCACCACCTCCCTGGGCAGCCCATTCCAATGCCCACTCACTCTTTCTGTGAAGAATCTTTTCCTAATGTCTAGCCTAAACTTCCCCTGGTGCAGCTTAAGACTGTGTCCTCTTGTCCTGTCAGTGGTTGCCTGGGAGAAGAGACTGACTCCCACCTGGCTACAGCCTCCTTTCAGGTAATTGTAGAGTGTGATAAGGTCTCCCCAGAGCCTCCTTTTCTCCAGGCTAAACAATCCCAGTTCCCTCAGGCGCTCCTCATAGGACTTGTGTTCCAGACCCTTCACCAGCCTTGTTGTCCTTCTCTGGAAAAGCTCCAGCATCTCAACATCCTTCCTAAATTGAGGGGCCCAGAACTGGACACAGTACTCAAGGTGTGGCCTTACCAGTGCCAAGTACAGGGGAAGAATGACTTCCCTAGTCCTGCCAGCTACACTATTCCTGATACAGGCCAGGATGCCATTGGCCTTCTTGGCCACCTGGGCACACTGCTGGCTCATGTTCAGTCAGCTGTCGACTAGCGCTCCCAGGTCCCTTTCTTTCTGACTGCTGTCCAGCCACTCTGTCCCCTGCCTGTAGCACTGCAGGGGGTTGTTGTGGCCAAAGTTCAGGACCTGGCACTTGGACTTGTTAAACCTCATATTGTTGGACTTGGCCCATCAATCCAGCCTGTCCATGTCCCTCTGCACAGTCCTCCTACCCTCCAACAGATCGACACACACACCCAGCTTGGTGTCATCTGCAAATTTGCTGATGGTGGACTCAATCCCCTCATCCAGATCATCAATAAAGATACTAAACAGGACTGGGTCCAACACTGATCCCTGGGGGACACCACTGATGACTGGCTGCCAACTGGATGCAGCACCATTCACCACCACTCTTTGGGCCCGACTGTCCAGCCAGTTCTTAACCCAGCAAAGAGTGCACCTGTCCAAGCCGTGGGCTGTCAGCTTTTCCAGGAGTATGCTGTGTGAGAGTGTCAAAGGCTTTGCTGAAGTTCAGATAGACAACATCCACAGCCTTCCCCACATCTACCAGGCAGGTCATCTGGTCATAAAAGGAGATCAGGTTGGTCAGGCAGGACCTGCCCCTCCTAAATCCATGCTGGTTGGGTCTGATCCCTTGGCCATCCTGTAGGTGCTGTGTGATCACACTCAAGATGATATGTTCCATAATCTTGCCAGGCACTGAGGTCAGGCTGACAGGCCTGKAGTTTCCCGGATCCTCCTTCTGGCCATTCTTGTGGATGGGCATCACATTGGCCAGCTTCCAGTCATCTAAGACCTCCCCAGTGATCCAGGACTGATGATAAATGATGGAGAGCGGCTTCGTGAGCTCATCTGTCAGCTCCCTCATCACCCTAGGATGGATCCTATCTGGTCCCATAGACTTGTGAGCATGTAAGTTGCTCAGCAGGTCTCTAACTGCTTCCTCCTGGATTACAGGGGAGTATTCTTCTCCCCATCCCCATCTACCAGTTCAGGAGGCCAGTCATCCTGAGGATGACCTGTCTTACTGTTGAAAATTGAGGCAAAGAAGGTGTTAAGTACCTCTGCCTTTTCCTCATCTTTAGCTACTATATTCCCCTCCGCATCCAATAAAGAATGGAGGTTGTCCTTGCCCCTCCTTTTGCCATTAGTGTATTTATAAAAATATTTTTATTATCCTTCACAGAAGTGGACAGATTAAGTTTTAATTGGGCTTTTTCCTCTCTAATTTTTTTCCTACATGACCTAGCAACATCCTTAAACATTTCCTGAGTTACCTACCCCTCTTTCCAAAGTTGATACACCCTCTTTTTTTCCCTTAGTTCCTTCAAAAGCTCCTTGCCCATCCAGGTCAGTCATCTTCCCCGTCAGCCCATCTTTCAGCACATAGGGACAGTCTGCTCCTGCACCTTCAAGGTTTCTTTCTTGAAGTAAGTCCACCCTTCCTGGACCCCTTTGTTTTTAAGGGCTGTTTCCCAATGTCCTCTCTGAGTTAGTCTCTTGAATAGGCCAAAGTCTGCCCTCTGCAAGGGCGGACTATTATTTCATGGCCACTGTACCCCAGATGGCCTCCGACCACCACATCTCCCACCAGCCCTTCTCTGTTTGTAAACAGCAGGTCTAGGGGAGCCCCACCCTGGGTAGGCTCGCTCTCCAGCTGTGACAAGAAGCCATCCTCCATACACTCCAAGAACCTCCTAGACTGCCTTTTCTCTGCTGTGTTGAGTTCCCTGAAGATATCTCGCAGGTTAAAGTCTCCTACAAGAACAAGAGCTGATGATCTTGAAACGTCCTCCAGCTGCTTACAGAATAATTCATCCACCTCTTCATCGTGGTTGGGTGGTCTATAACAGACTCCCACCAGGATGTCGGCCTTGTTGGCCTTCCCCCTGATTCTTACCCATAGGCACTTGACCTTATCGTCATTGATCTCAAGTTCCATGGTGTTGAGAGCCTCCCTAATATACAGTCACCCCTCCACCTCTTCTCCCTCACCTGTCTCTTCTGAAGATCTTGGAGCCTTCCAGTCATGCGAGTTATCCCACCACGTTTTCGTGATGGCGACTACATCATAGCTTTCCTGCTATACCATGGCTTCCTGCTCCTCTTGTTTGTAACCCATGCTGCATGCATTAGTGTACATGCACTTCAGCTGGGCTGCTGACTTCACCCCGACTCTGGCTTACCACTCTTGGGCTCATTTCTGGAGAGCCTGGTTTCATCCCCTTCCCCCTTCAAACCTAGTTTAAAGCCCTCTCAGTCAGCCCTGCCAACTCATGGGCTAGAATTCTTTTGCCCTTGTTAGATAGATCGAGCCCATCTGACTCTAGCAGGCCAAGTGCCATAAAAGTTGCCCCATGATCAAAAACCCCAGAATTCGCTGATGGCACCAGCCCTTAAGCCATTCATTGATAATGTGGGTTCTCCTGTTCCTTTCATCATTCATCCCTGCTACTGAAGGAACTGAGCAGAACACCACCTGTGCTCCTGCCCCATCAACCAACCCACCCAGAGCCTTGAAGTCCTTTTTAATTACCCCAGTGCCCTTCTTGTCAACCTCATCACTGCCAGCCTGGACAACCAGCAGTGGGTAAAAATCAGAGGGCTGAATTAGTTCAGGAAGTCTCCTGGTGATATCTGTGGTGAGGCAGCTCACCCCCCTCACCTTCCTTCTTGCTGTCAAGAAGGTTATCTGCTGTTTGCATAAATTAGGGAATCTCCCCTTTTTCCATAGTCTTGTGAGACACTCAGGAGCCCAAGGCTGACATGACAATAAACAGCTGCTATGAGGGGAGATTATGCTGGAATTTGTGACTGACGGACACTAAAACTTTACAGCTATAAAAGATCTACCGTAACTCTCACAAATCGGAAAACCTTCTACACACCTCTAAGATGTGTAAGAGGGCAGACCCCTCAAGCTCTGGGATGCCGGGCTGTAGTAAACCTTCTCTTCTGGAAGTTGGATGAAAGAAGCCTTGGCACACCATAATAATTTGGTCCGGTAAGTCATATTGGGCTTCTAATCTATACTATTTCTTCGCTAGTGGTAAATATCGGTACCTTTATCATGCACTATATATTGTAACCTACTAGTAGTAATTCTCTTGTTTATCCTGTGTGGTAAGTAATCTGTTAAAGTCCCATGTCTGTTTTTCTTGTGTCTATTCAATAAATAATTCATGTTGCAATAGACCTAATCGGTCATGATTAAAGAACTTGTGAGCAAGAGTGGGTTTTGAGGTGTGAGCCATGTCAAAAGAGCTACCGCCTACTGCCAGAAATCTAAGCAAAAGCAGGCTGTTGAAAAGCTCACTTTCCCATTCGTAACAATATCCCGTACTCGGGCCCCAGGGAGGCAGTAGACTTCCCTGTAGGATGGATCCAGTCAACATACAGGGCCCTCTGTTCCCCTCAGAAGGGAGTCACCAACTACCCTTCTTTTCTTCTTGATACCTGAGGTTGTGATCCATCTGACAGATGAAGTGCAACTGGAAGACTCTCCAGACATTATTTTCTTTGGTGTCATCTGCCTGACCCTCTGGATCCAAGGCCTTGTACCTATTCTGTAGCAGCACCTGGGAAGGTGATGGGGGTTGGGAGGGAATTTTATTACCTCCCTGAGTGTGGGCCCATTTCCATTCCCCCCCACCTACTAGGTCTCCTCCTTCTGCCTGATGGTAAGAGGCATGGGGCTCCTCTGACTCCTGCAGGGCTTCTCTCAAGGTTGGAAGGGTGTAACTCCACCAGTCTATATCTCTTTCCCTAATACTCTGTAGTCTTTCTACTTCTTGCTTAAGCTCTGCCAACAGACAGAGCAGATCATTCACCTGCTCGCACTGCATGCAGGCGTCTTTTGCACTATCCTCTGATACTACCACCAGGCTCAGACATTCCCTGCAGCCAGGGGTCTGGACAGCTGCATCCTTCTTGGGGGGATTCTGTTTGGGTTAGTACACTTTTACTAGCAATGGCTTTTGATCATTTGAAAACCACTGCTGGGAAAAAAAAAGACACAACCCACCACCAGGAGATTGGCTGCAACCCTGCCTGCTTGCCCTGCCTGGGCGAACTGCTGTGCCAAGCCCTCACAGACTTGCCACGCCCGTTTGCCCGCTCCTGTTCGCCACGCTCTGGGTTGCTCGCGCTCCCTAGAGCCTTTTTTAAATTGCCTGCAAATGTCCTGGAGATCGCCCCTCCCTTCGCCTGAATGGCTAGCAAGTCATATCACTTTACACTATAAAAGTCCAGTCCACTTTTATACGGTAGGTTCTTCTAACATATTCCTTCTTGGAGTGTGTGTATGAAGTTTCCTCCCTTGAAGTAGGGATGCCCCTTCAAGGATACTGCTCGAGGTTGAGTGAAAGAGATCTACCCACGAGTGTTGGTATGGTGAGTTACATCAATCTCTACTTAACAATTGTTTCTTTTTGCTAGCTTTGATATAATTGCTTTGATATAGTGCACTGTACTATACTATACACTACTAGTAGTTTTAGCTTTTATACTGTATTGTAAATAATTCTGATTAAGATCTTTTGTCTAATCATTTGTCATAATAAATAATTCATTTAATAGAAATATATCTGATTTGCCATCTTTAATCCTGTGGGACAAAGTTACTTAAACAATTGACAAAGTCTGGGGCTAAGATTGGATTCAGCCACACCCAGACTCCTCTCTGAGAAGGAGTTTAGAAAGCAAGGGGTTCCTTTCTGCACCTCGTGACTCAATGGGAAGGCTTCTCTAATAAACTTTGAAGCTCCCACTCTCACCCCAGACAGTATCAAATAACATCTGGGTCTTGGCTCACATGGCTCCAGGCTCTGCCTCCTCACAGCTACTGCAAAAAATTAACCCTGCCCTTGGCCAAAACCAGGACGAACATTATAACACAACACATGTAGGAAACTGCAAACCATCAACTCTTCTTCCCCTTCAGAAAAAAAAAAAAGGAAAGAGAAGGAGGGGAAAATATGGTTTAGTATTTCTAAGCACTTAAAGCCAAATTGATGCTTGAAATGCACATTTGCTAAGGTTTAATGACATGGAATCAGAGTAATAGCATTTAAATTGGCTTAAGGAAACTTGATTCATGGACCATTTTGTCCAAATAAAAGTACTCCAAACAGGATACAGCTTCTGCTGGAAGCTAAAGGGTGTTTTGGATGTGTTGATTGGGATGTACTTTCATACTCAGCAAAAGTATAGCAGAACCATTATGTAAAACTAGCCAGTTGTTTTTCAGTTTGCAGCTTCTATTATAATGCACATTTGCTTTCAATAGGCATAGCCTAAAATATTTTCCCTAACTAAAAAAATAACTTGAATGCTGTGTCATCAAATCTTCTCTCAGATATCACTGAGTTTGTCCTGCTTATGCAAGAATAAAGGAAGGTACAAATGAGAGAGAAAAAATACCTACAGGTGTATTCAGTTTGCATGGCCAGGTTTTGGTAGCAGGAGGGGGCTTCTGTGAGAAACTGCTGGAAGTTTCCCCTATGTCCAAGAGCCAATGCCAGCCAGCTACAAGACAGACCCGCTGCTGGCCAAGGCTGAGCCGGAGATGGTGGTAGCACCTCTGTGATAGCATATTTAAGGAGACAAAAATACAACAGCAACTTCAGCCAGAAGAGAGGAGTGAGAATATGTGAAAGAAACACCTATGCAGACCACAATGCCAGTGCAGAAGGAGGGGCAGGAGGTGCTCCAGGTGCCAGGGCTGAGATTCCCCTGCAGCCCGTGGTGAAGACCAGGGTGAGGCAGCTGTGCCCTTGCAGCCCATGGAGGTCCACAGGGGAGCAGAGATCCACCCGCAGCCCGTGGAGGAGCCCCATGCCGGAGCAGGTGAATGCCCAGAGGAGGCTGTGACCCTGTGGGAAGTTGGCACTGGAGTAGGATCCTGACAGAACCTGTGTACCCATGGAGAGAGGAGATCACACTGGAGCAGGTTTGTGGGCAGGACTTGTGACCCCGTGGGGGACCCAGGCTGGAGCAGCCTGTTCCTGAAGGACTGCACCCCGTGGAAAGGACCCATGCTGGAGTAGGGGAAGAGTGTGAGGAGTCCTCATCCTGAGGAGGAAAGAGTGGCAGAAACAATGTGGGATGAACTGACTGCAGCCCCTGTTCCTTGTCCCCTGTGCCATTCAAGGGGGAGGAGGTAGAGAACTTGTGAGTAAAGTTAAGCCCTAGAAGAAGGGAGGGGTGGGGGAAGGTGTTTTTAAGATTTGGTTTTATTTCTCATCATCCTACTCTGATTTGATTGGTAATAAATTAAGCTAATTTTGCCAAGTTGAGTCTGTTTTGCCCATGACAGTAATTAGTGATCTCTCCCTGTCCTTGTGTCTACCCATGAACCCTTTGTTATATTTTCACTCTTCCCCTGTCCAGCTGTGGAGGGGAGTGATAGAGCAGCTTTGGTGGGTGCCTGGCATTCAGCTAAGGTTAAACCACCACAACAGGAAAACTCACTTCTGCCAAACTCATTTTTAAAGGGAATTTAGGGGTACATTTTTGGAGGCAAAACAAGTATGGAATCATCTCTGAACAAAAAAAAAGTTATATAAGGAGAAATCATGAACTCTCTTTCCTCCAGGAAATGCTTCTGGAAGGTTCACAAAATCTCATGCCTGTCTGCTACATCAGACACTCATCACCCTACAGTACCAATTGTAAGCATAAGTAGGAGTGGATTTATGCTAATCTGAATCAAAAGCAGCAGCATAAGTAAAAATTGCCCTCATTTATCTTAAAAAATATGTCAGGAAAAGAACCAACATTACAAAGTTCCTTTTAGAATTGTGTTATAATATGTGCCATTTCACTTTAACTGGGACTGACATTCAGTCTTTTAGTGGTTTGAGTTTTTTTATTTCTATCATTAAAAGAAAAAAAAAGTAAATATATACCATAAACATCCGGATCCACAATTAGGCCACTACCTGTGCATGGAAAGAGAAAAGAAAAAAAAAACAGAAAGAGCCTTTGTAAATAGATTGCAAATGCTAGAAGAATAAGAATTTCTTTAGGATATTTTTTAAGAGCTTACATGTTATTTGCAATTGCATTGGTCAATACCTACGCAATTTCAAAGCAGCATCAATATATTGAATTATAATTTACAATTATTTTAGAGCTCTCAAATATTAACACTTTGCTTCATGTGAAACAGATAATGCACAATGCATTTGCTCTAGTAAAAGCAGGCATATTTACCAAATGGGTAAAATTGTGCTCTCTGCTGCTAATGTATATCTAAGTGCAACAATAATTGTTCTCATTGAAAATCAATGGTAAAATTCTCCTTGACATTAAGTGGAAACAGACTTCAGTGGGAATTGCAACAACTGACTTTTACCTGGTCAGAAAATTTGCAGTTAAATCACTGTGAGAGCAAACTGATTTAGAGCTGCAGCATTGTGGCAAATTAAAGGCTGGAGGATGCTGTTAAGAGGATGCTCCCAAGAAGCCAGCTACACACCTGATCCATAAACAGAACTCTTACTGAAAGAATAAGATTTCCTATATGCAAAGAACCCAGAGAAGCCAGACTTTGCACAAGCAAAGTGGATACCTGTCTAGTACATACTTTTCTAAATTTTACTAGTTCCAGTTTGCAGCTTTTTCCAATTACTGCACATATGTAAGGCTAAGTACATGTGTGAGTATAACACACTGAAGTTAGTATACTATTAGTCTATTCGTGCTTCAAAAGATACTTGTGTTATTATAGAATCATAGAATATCCTGAATTGTCAAGGACCCACAAGGATCATCAAAGTACAACATATTTCAACATGCCCATTCATCCTGGTCTATAATGTATTTATAGCATGCCTTTTGTATGTTGTTGTTGTTTTGGTAATAAAATTAATAGATAAAATCTTTAAAGGTGACTCAAACTTCAAAAAGCATAATTCTGTTTATAATACCATACAGTAATTCCATAGCACTGACATTACACTGGCATAAAGTCACTGTGAAGTATGACCAGAACACAGTTGTTTCTGCTTACTTCAACAGCATGAGAATCTGCGCTGAAAATATAAAATAAGAGTTGCAACCTGTTTGCAAAATGACAGCAGACAATTAGGTTCATTTTTAAATGCATTTGAAGATATTCTAGTCCCCAGAGATATAAAGAGGCCCCATGAGAATGGTCATGTCAATCTGCAGAAATAAATAACGAGTTAAGTGTGTACTACTGTCCTCAAGCAAGTTCTGAGCAGGGTTTTTTGTCCATAAATGTTCATGGATTCAGTTTTTCCAGTATAAAACATTCAGCTGATGAAAGAACCAGTTTACCTTCTGTACGAGTCCTACTTCTCATAATCTGAACTAAAAAAACCCAAACAAAATTCCTAGGCTTTTACTCTGGAGTTAAATGACAACATTTTGATTACTATTTACTGGAAATGGGATCACAGAATCAGATTGATTTAACCTGTAATTCCTGCTGGGGTATATAAACCAGGAAGTCATCTATTCCATTCAAATACCTTTTATATAGCTAAATACTTCACTTGAAATAAAGTTGAAAAAGTCAAGAAGTTGGATCAACCCCAAATTTCTATGTAGTATTCCATACATAAAAACATCATCAAAACGTTGGTTGAATCTATTTCAACGTGAAAGTTTACCACAGTAATTTTGCATGTTTACATGCAATTATTTTAATGCAAAGAACAGCATTGTTGTTTGGTCCCTGTTAGAACAGGGTGTTGTGCAAATAAAATATTACAGACATATCCTATTCACTCATGTTTATAAACTACCTCAACTACATTTGGTTTGCTTGCTTCTTTCTTTATAAAGTTGACATTTTCAAAATAAAGCAGCAGCAGCAAAAGACTAAACACCCCAAAATACTTGTGCAACAGTCACATGTTATTAAAAACAACATTGAGGAGGCTAACTAGATAAGTAATTTCTCCCACTCTTAATTTTTAAGACTGGTTTGGTGCCATCCCCTACACACAAACTGATTTCTAATGCAGTTACTTACAGTCTATATGTAGTCCAGTTTGAACACAACATAGATTATTTTGGAGACTTGTAATGCATATGTTTATAAAAAGGAAGGAACAAATAAATAATGGTGTCTTTCTTCTTGGGAGGATATAGTTAATTTAAAAGGCCACAACTGGAAAATTTTCGGCTTACAGGGCACAAGCATAAAAAAATGGAACATTAAAGGAAAAAACCAATAAATTAATATAAATGTATTAGAGGAACTGTTATTCTCTTAAGAAAATGAAGCCAGATTCATATTCAATCATCAGAGTGCAAGAGAACTTCCATCATATGCAGAATATCTATATGGTTAACTGTTTTAATGTAGTATGAAAGGATGCCAGTAGCTGAAACCACGACCTGTTTCTGTAATTGGTCTATTTAAGGAAGGACTGTAGAGAAAAAAGAAGAAAGGAGCTAAGAACAGGAGGAGAAAATAGAGCCTGATTATATCAGCTCTTCACCTTGTCTTTCTAAGGGTGGGAAAGAAAAAGACTTGCCATCTCTGTCCCTGTAGCAGGCTGAGCTGATAGGAACAAATGTTAAATACAAACCATATTTTTACTGTCTGTAGCCTACAATGTAGGAGAGGGAATTTAAATATTCAGATTTTCTCTATCACATAACATTGGCACTGCATATTGCTCTTTCAAAAAAGAGGGAGGCTCTTTCTATCCCATGGTTAAAAAGCCAAAGGTATTCACATGCTCGTATTTTCAGATATGATTCTGCAATTATTTGCACAAAGCGACACCTATATTCCCACTCATGGTTCACTCATTTTTTTCACATACAGCAATGACTTCATATTCTTACAGTCACATCAAATATGATTTTGAAGATGTGGGAAAAGATCAAACCACAATGTACATTAACTACTTACAGTAGTCAGTGCAATTCAGTGAATTAGTCCACCTTGAGACTGCTCACATAAGCATTTAGGAGGTCTGACCCGGAGTCTTCAGAGCAGCATAAAATGCATACATTTGAAGATAACCATCTTGAGCACAGGTATTCCTAGGCCTGCAGATGCCCAAACTCCACCAAAATGAATGGGAATTGGATGTCTAAATGCATGTGAGGACCTGAGAGCTGGTCCATCTTGCCTCTGCATTACTTGTTTTCTGTCCAGCTCCCTCTCATGTCCTACACAATATATTATCATCAACTCACTGGACTGCATTAGTGATTTTGCATCAATCCACTAGATGGTACATAGGCATATTCACTGTGCGCTTGGATACACTGCATACTTGTACACAGTGTGGAAAATTTGTAGTGACTGAATTGGTACTCAGTGCTTCAGTGCTTTCCAGGATCAGAACCGAAGCTAAAGAAAACACTTCAGAAACATCAATCTTTTACTAGCCTTAACTGGCACTGAGCATGGTTACTCGAAGGGAGGATTTAAAGTGCACTAGCATGGCCTCCCCTGAAAAGCAATAGAAAAGAAGAAAATGTTTTTAAAAAATTATTGTTTTGCAACTAATCTTGAAGACATTCATTCAGAGAAAAAATGTGTATAAGAAGCTTCCTCCAAAATAGGTAATCTGGCCAGGAGCACTGTCTCCACCTTTGTGCCAATTTGCAATTGCTAACATAAAAATAATTTTACTCACCATCTCCAGGCACTGACATGAAATGAGCATTAACCTGTTTTTCATCCTCTCCATACTCATTTTTTGCTAGTAAGGTATAAGCACCATTGTTCAGATGGGTAGGGTTGTCCAGCTGAAGGCAGCCATGGTATTCACTTTGATTGATAACATGTATTTTAGTGCAGATGTATTCGGACTCATTCAGTATAGCTCCTTCATAGAACCACTGCAATGTGGGCTTAGGCTTCCCCTTCACAGTGAATGGAATACACCAGTGGTGGTCCGGGGTTGGAGATTCAATAAATGTGATATTTGGTGCAACTGTATTGGAAAAAAGAGTGAAGAACATCAGAATATTCCAAACATGTCCTTCCTCCCTTCCGTCCCTCCCTCCCAAGTTATCATGGAAGTATTTTTCATTCATCCGTACAAAAGTATGTTCCTAGTTGGAACGGTACCTATCTGAAGGATATTCACACAGGAACGTACCTGCTCTGCCTAGAGTACTATGCTGAACTGAAGCTGCTCTTTAGAAAGAAACAAAACAAACTAGTTTCAATGACTGAACACATGTTAAATCACTTAAAACGTGTAAGGTGTGGGAAGCTCAGTTACTGGATCACTGAGAAGAGAGAGATTTTACCTTTACTCTGCTGAAAAAAGGGTGCATAAGAGTGCTGAAGGAAAACAACAGTATTGAAAATATTTAAAAGTTGGCCAAAAACAGTACTACTGGAAAAATACTCAGCTAGGAATCCAAACTTACAAATTATTTTCTTCACAAAATCAAAGACAGAACAGATTACTTAGTTCTCTACATTTCTCTGTCAGGGAAACATAGTTCTCTACTATACATATTCTCATTCTTGTTCAAAACCGCTGAATGCCTCAAGTTTACAGATCTCTTCTGTTTCCCTGAAGAAATTATTCCAACACCTTGCCAATTATTTTCCTTTATATTTATTCTTAACTACAACCAATTTCATCTAGTTATACTCCCTTTTATCACTCATAACAATCCCAGTCTCACAATCTCATTTACACTGTTCAAACATTTCTAGTTTGTCCCTTTCCATAGCTGTTACATATCTAATTCTCACCTACAAAATATTTTAAATGCTTTTAGAGTGATTTCTCAACTTTGCTGTCATGAGCACATGCTGAAAAAAAAGTCCACCTACAGTGTTCCATTCCCATCTTCAATTAAGCAGAGAGTTGCAGCTTGTGAAGACATATTTCACAGAAAATGAATTCAGGTTGGAATCTCAGGTCTAAGAAGTTAATGCTTCTATGATACATGTCCTTTCCCTCTTCCTCGGCCCTCACAAATAATTATTCAAAGATATGACAAATAAATTTACATCTGAAAGAAGAAATAATGCAAGTGTGCCAATTTTTGAACAAAGCAATAGCTGGTTTAGTTTTTAAAAAAATTAAAATATGTCATTTATTATAAATAATTTCTGACTTGATGTATATATGTTTCTTAATTCCTAAGATAGCGTGTATGTATATGCACACCATTACAAACCTGTTCACACCGACAGTACCACTGAATATTTCAGGTTTCAGACATTTACTTACAGATTGCTCAGACTGGAAGAAATATAGCATTTAGAAACATAATTTTTGCTGAAGAAGTCTGTGCTGGTTTGAATGTGAACCAGCAGGGGAAATTAACCCCACACAAAATACCTCAAGAGAATTTAGGTCAAAATTACAATTTTAATAAAAAGGTTAAAATAAGTGCAGGAATACAGAAACACCAGCCTAAACAAACCGACAGAGTCATGGTACAACCTGACACCCCATTGACCAGGGCGGTAGCTGTGTAGTCCAGTTAGGCATTGGTCCTGTAGGAGGTCTGGTCTGCTGAGTATCCAGTGATGGTGGTCCGGAGACCTCTGGGTTTCCAGTCATCTGGTAGTCCAGTGGGCTGGTACTCCAGTCGAGTCCAGTCCAGTCCAGTGGAGTGGAGTCCAGTCGAGTGGAGTAGTCCTGGTAGACCAGTTGAGTCCAGTCCAGTCCAGGAGTGGAGTGGAGTAATTTCTCCCATCTCAAAACCTGCTTTTATGTTGTGTTTCTTGACTGGTGCCTCCCCCAGGGGCGGGGACTTCCACAATGGAAAAAGATTTTCCCAACGTTCTATTGGTTGCTTCGGCAATGAGCTCACATGAGCTTCTTGGAGGAGCAAACGGTTTCTGACATTCTATTTTTATCTTGTTCGGTAATGGGCCATTAATCAAGATAATTCACTCAGGGTGGTTCTGAAGTTCTATTGGTCCATGCTTATCAAGTTCGGTAATGGGCCATTAACCGAGATAATCCACTCAGGATGGGTGGTGCTTGCTGTCAGCCGGAATGGTTATCTCAGTTGAGATAAGGAGTACCACCCTACCTCACATGAGCATGGCCTCAGGGACCAGGTGTGTAACTGTGAACGATCCATCTTATCGAAGAAATATGTAGGTGGTAATAGAATATATCTTTTTATGGTTAACCCAGGACATAATCCACCCCTTATTCTATATCATCCACATATTGCTGGAATCAACGTCATGGACAGTGCTCACTCAAAATTAAGTCCCCTTGAGGTACACAACGGGTTTCCCCATCTTTCTGCATTACCCACCATGTGTGACCAGGTCCTTGAGCAAAAACAATCCCACGAATGAGTTTGCCTTTGGCTGAGGTGGGACTAATCCAAACAGTCTTTCCTAACATGCCTCTGATGTGCACCACAGGGACTTTATCGCCATCTACAGTATGCAACGGTCCTGACTGGGCACGGCCAGCTCTATTGACAGAGCCTCAGGTGTTCACCAACCAAGTGGCCTTCGCCAAGTGCTGTTCCCAGTTTTTGAAAGTCCCTCCACCCAGTGTCTTCAATGTGGTTTTAAGCAGTCCATTGCACCCTTCTACTTTTCCGGCATCTGGTGCATGATGGGGATATGGTACACCCATTCAATCCCGTGTTCTCTAGCCCAGCTGTCAATAAGGCTGTTCTTGAAATGAGTCCCATTGTCCGACTCAATTCTCTCAGGGGTACCATGTCTCCACAGGACTTGCTTTTCTAGGCCCAGGATGGTATTCCGGACAGTGGCATGAGGCACAGGGTAGGTTTCCAACCATCCAGTGATCACTTCTACCATGGTCAGCACATAGCGCTTTCCTTGGCGGGTTTGGGGAAGTGTGATGTAGTCAATTTGCCATGCTTCCCCATACCTGTATTTTGACCACCATCCACCATACCAGAGAGGCTTCATCCGCTTGGCCTGCTTGATTGCAGCACACGTCTCGCAGTTGTAGATGACTTGTGAGATACTGTCCATGGTTAAGTCCACCCCTCGGTCATGAGCCCATCGGTATGTCGCATCTCTGCCCTGATGACCAGAGGCATCATGGGCCCAAGGAGCAAGGAAGAGTTCTCCTTTGCGCTGCCAGTCCAGATCCACCTGTGATACTTTAATCCTGGAAGCTCGATCCACCTGCTCATTGTTCTGATGCTCTTCGTTAGCCCGACTCTTGGGTACATGGGCATCCACGTGACGGACCTTCACACTCAGCTTCTCGACCCGGGCAGCGGTCTTGCCATATCTCAGCAGCCCAGATGGGTTTCCCTCTGCGCTGCCAGTTGGCCTTCCTCCAGCAACTCAGACACCCCCACAGAGCATTAGCTACCATCCATGAGATGGTGTAGAGATAAAGTCTCGGCCACTTCTCTCGCTCGGCGATATCCAAAGCGAGCTGGATGGCTTTAAGCTCTGCAACCTGACTCAATCCACCTTGTCCCTCGGTAGCTTGTGCGACTTGTCATGTGGGGCTCCATACAGCTGTTTTCCATTTCCTGTTGGTCCCTACAATCCGGCAGGAACCATTGGTGAAGAGGGCGTATCGTCTTTCACTCTCTGGTAGCTGGTTGTATGGCGGCGCCTCCTCAGCAGGTGTCACCAGCTCATCATCTTCTTCAGATGACAGTCCAAAGCTCTCACCTTTAGGCCAGTTCGTGATAATTTCCAGGATCCCAGGGCGATTAGGGTTTCCTATGCAGGCTCGCTGCATGATCAGAGCGACCCACTTGCTCCACATGGCATCGGTGGCATGATGTGTCAAAGGGACCTTCTCTTTGAACATCCAGCCCAGCATGGGTAGTCTGGGTGCCAGAAGCAGCTGTGCTTCAGTGCCAATCACTTCCGAGGCAGCTTGAACCCTTTCATAGGCAGAAGAATCTCCTTCTCAGTTGGGGTGTAGCTGGCCTCAGATCCCTTGTATCCCTGACTCCAGAAGCCGAGAGGTCGTCCTCAGGTTTCGCCAGGTCCCTTCTGTCAGAGGCTCCAGGAAGGACCATTCCCTCTGGCTGCGGTGTAGAGCATGTTCTTAACATCTTGCCCTGTTCTAACTGGCCCAAGGGCTACCGCATGGGCAATCTCCTGTTTAATCTGTTCGAAAGCCTGCTGTTGTTCAGGGCCCCACAGGAAATCATTCTTCTTTCGTGTTGAGATAGAGAGGGCTTACAATGGTGCTGTACTCCGGGATGTGCATCCTCCAAAAGCCTACGGCTCCCAGGAAAGCCTGTGTTTCCTTTTTGTTGGTTGGTGGAGACATAGCTGCTATCTTGTTGATCACCTCAGCTGGAATCTGGTGACGTTCATCCTGCCACTTTACTCCCAGGAACTGAATTTCTTGAGCAGATCCCTTAACCTTGCTTCGTTTAATAGCAAAACCAGACTTCAGGAGAATCTGGATAATCTTCTCTCCTTTCTCAAAAACTTTTGCTGTGTTCCCCCATACGATGATGTCATCAATGTACTGGAGATGTTCTGGAGCCTCATCCTTTTCCAGTGCAGCCTGGATCAGTCCGTGGCAAATGGTGGGACTGTGCTTCCACCCCTAGGGTAGTCGGTTCCAGGTGTATTGCACACCCCTCCAGGTGAAAGCAAACTGTGGCCTGCACTCTGCTGCCAATGGAATCGAGAAAAATGCATTGCCAATGTCAATGGTTGCATACCACTTCACTGCCTTGGACTCCAGCTCATACTGGACCTCCAGCATGTCCGGCATGGCAGCGCTCAGTGGTGGCGTGACTTCATTCAGGCTGCGGTAATCCACAGTCAGTCTCCACTCTCCGCTGGACTTGTGCACTGGCCATATTGGGCTGTTAAAGGGTGAACGGGTTTTGCTCACCACCCCTTGGCTCTCCAAATTGCGGATCATCTTATGGATGGGAATCACAGAGTCTCTGTTGGTGTGGTATTGCCGTCGATGCACTGTTGCTGTGGCAATTGGGACTCGTTGCTCTTCAACCTTCAGCAGTCCCACAGCAGCAGGGTCATCTGAGAGACCAGGCAAGGTATTCAGTTGTCTGGTTTCCTCCTTTTCCACAGCAGCTATTCCAAAGGCCCAGCTATATCCTTTTGGGTCTTTGAAATACCCACTCCTCAGAYAGTCTATGCYRAGGATGCACGRGGCTTCCGGACCGGTCACGATGGGGTGTTTCTGCCACTCCTTCCCAGTCAGRCTCACTTCARCTTCCAGTACAGTCAGCTGTTGGGAGCCTCCTGTCACCCCAGAAATAGAAATAGATTCTGTCCCCACATACCTTGATGGAATCAGAGTACATTGAGCACCAGTGTCAACTAAGGCCATGTATCGTTGTGGGTCTGATGTGCCAGGCCATTGGATCCACACCATCCAATAGATCTGATTATCCCTCTCGTCTACCTGGCTAGAGGCAGGGCCCCTCTGATCCTGGTCACAGTGCACATTGTCTTCTGGTAAATATGATCTTGAAGTCCCTTCCAGAGGATCAGTCATATCATCACTCCTATAATGCCTGGAGTCTTGTACACAAAGGACGGGAGCAGCATTGACTCTCGATGAGCCTCTCGTGGTTATTGTTCCTCTTTTCAATTCACGTACCTGGGCTGCTAAGGATGAGGTTGGTTTTTTGTCCCACTTCCTCATATCTTCTCCATGCTCCTTGAGGAAAAACCACAGGTTACCTCTCGGAGTGTACTTTCTTCCTTTGGCTGGAGGACGCCTGCTCCGGATTGCAGAAACTCTGGTTGGTGCTGGGGAGAAGTGGGAAATTCCCTTTAGCTCCTTCCTCAGCTTCTGGTGGCTCTCTTCAATTTTCTCCTCCAGGCTCCGGACATGCTCGGCCAGCTTGGTTTCCACAGATGAAACGTGGCTGCGTAACATGGCGGTGACAGTGTCCTCATAGATTCCCAGTTTATTAACCAATGTGCCCACCTTGTCGTCTCCTTCCCTGCATTGCAGCGTCACTAAGTACCAGGAGTAGATCTCTGCTCCCAGCTGTGCGAACTTTAGCCACATCTGCAACGTGCAGTGGACACCGTCTGGGCTTTTAGGGAATCTTTCATCTTCTGAGAAAATGATCTCTAGGACAGCCAATTCCCTCAGGCAGCGGATACCTTGCTCCATCGTGTTCCATTTGCCTTGTTGCACGTGGAGGTCTTCCTTGCACAGGTATCTTTCCCTGACGCTTGCCAGTAGTCGCTGCCAGAGGCTGAGAGTCTCCTGGGTTCTCCTGATTCCCTGGTCAATAACCATATCCCGGGACAGGGATCCCAGTTGCCTGGCTTCACTGCCGTCCAGGATGGTGTCATTGGCTGCGGTATCCCAGATGCGGAGCAGTCAGGTCAATATGGATTCATTTGCCTGGCAAGTGAACTCCCTCCGCAGCTCCTGCAGCTCACCCAGGGATAGAGAGTGAGTGATGATCTCTGGCTCCATCTCTTCCACTGGGTGGGAAGGTCCTGCTGCCTCCTCATCAGTCACTATGCGGACTGATTTACTCTTGCATTTTCGCTTCTGGACAGGGGCAACTGCTACTGGCTTAGGGTGGCCTTCTAGTTCAGCAATGGTTTGTGTGGATGCGGTGCTTGTTGCTGTGTTCTCATTTTTCTCTGGCTCAGCCATGCTGTGTGAGGAGATGGTGCCTGTTGACTCAGTTCTTTTCTCCTCCTGAGGATGCTGTACCATACCAAGCACTGTCCTGATGGCAAGCATGGTGTAGACAGTGCAGGCTGTACAGAGAAGACAAAAGAGAACTAACAACAAGATTATAATGTCCTTAACATCCAGGGGGAACTCGATATTTTCAAAAACTGCAGTGTCAGGCTGGAAGAAATCATTCTCTCCCCTTCTCCCCACAGGCTGGGTGCGATTATAAATGAGACCCCAGAGGTAGGAGCCCAGACTAGGACAGAAAAACAGAACTGAGTATATATTCCAGATAAGGTTCATTGCTTCTGAGGTTATCATGGAGTAAGCATAATAAATCAGCAAAGCAATTTTGGTATGATTCCCTGGTCTCAAAACCAGCATTACGATGGGCAGATAGTTCCCCGTGTGCGGAAAAAAAGAGAGCCATATACAAAATCCAGGTAAACATATCAAGCAACATGGTGACTAAACTATTTCTGTAATGCAAAATTGTAATTCTGACTTTACTCTCGAGCCCCACCGTTCGGTCGCCAAAATATGTGCTGGTTTGAATGTGAACCAGCAGGGGAAATTAACCCCACACAAAATACCTCAAGAGATTTTAGGTCAAAATTACAATTTTAATAAAAAGGCTAAAATAAATGCAGGAATACAGAAATACCGGCCTAAACAAACCGACAGAGCCACGGTACAACCTGACACCCCGTTGACCAGGATGGTAGCTGTGTAGTCCAGTTAGGCATTGGTCCTGTAGGAGGTCTGGTCTGCTGAGTTTCCAGTGATGGTGAACCAGAGACCTCTGGGTTTCCAGTCATCTGGTAGTCCAGTGGGCTGGTAGTCCAGTCGAGTCCAGTCCAGCGGAGTGGAGTAGAGTCCAGTCGAGTGGAGTAGTCCTGGTAGACCAGTTGAGTCCAGTCCAGAGGAGTGGAGTAATTTCTCCCATCTCAAAACCTGCTTTTATGTTGTGTTTCTTGGCTGGTGCCTCCCCCAGGGGCGGGGACTTCCACAATGGAAGAGGATTTTTCCCGACGTTCTATTGGTAGCTTTGGCAATGAGCTCACATGAGCTTCTTGGAGGAGTGCACAGTTTCTGACATTCTATTTTTATCTTGTTCRGTAATGGGCCATTAATCAAGATAATCTACTCAGGACGGATGGTGTAATGGGCCATTAGCTGAGATGATCTACTCAGGATGGGTGATGCTTGCTGTCAGCCGGAGTGGTTATCTCAGTTGAGATAAGGAGTACCACCCTACCTCACATGAGCATGGCCTCAGGGACCAGGTGTGTAACTGTRAACGATCCATCTTATCGAGGAAATATATGGGTGGTAATAGAATATATCCTTTTATGGTTAACCCAGGACAAAGTCAGAGCAGAAAAAGGTAAAAATAACTGTTCATTGGGCTATTCCCATAATTAACTACAGGAGATAGTTCATATGCTTAAAGTGTGTTTCTGTTTCAACAACCTGTGTGCCCAACGAATATTGATACCCAAAATAGCTATCTCAAATGTGGTTTAGCCTGCTTACGTACAGAATACTGTGAGCTCGGCAGAGGCTTGGTCCTCTCCCACAATATTCTCTGCTATGCAAGAAATCCACAGTCCGTTGTCCACAGATGAAACATTCTTTATGGTTAACGAGGCAGGATTCTTACTTGTATCACTCTACAAATGATCAAAAAATATGGCTGTGTTAAATATGGCATAAAGAAACAATGGAGAGAGGGGGAACCATTGGCCACTGTTCAACAGCATTTTCCATTTTCCCTTCCTCTTAGCTGTATCAAATTGTAAATAATCAAAGCATTACTTTGGTATCTTGTCCAAACAGATACAAAACACCTACAGAACCAATTGTAACCATTGGTAGGGATGGATTCAAAGCCCCAAAAACTCATTCATTTTTCCACCACTTTCTGTTTCTCTCTTCTTTTGACACCTCTTTTCCTCTATCATAAATGGGTTTTTTTTCTGCACCCATTCCCTTGCTTATCCCTCTCTTCAGTTTCATTACTGATTTCTATGGTCCATCGCTAATCTCTTTAATATTTTTATTCCCTCCTCTATTCTGTTCAGTCCTCGCTTTACTCTTCTTTTTATCTCTTTCATTTACACTTAGCTTGACATCTTTTCTACTACTGCCTTCTGAGCTCTACTGCACCTTGACAACATCTTTCCTCTCCTCCTTAGCCAAATGTCTCTTAAAAGCTTCTTGCTATCATGGAACCTTCCACAAGAGAGTATGTCCCTTCTACTAACTGAACTACTGCCCAAGTGCTGTTTTACTGTGCTTGAGCATAGGCTAATTGAGGTAAGAATTATGATTTACAGAAAGTTCCATGCATCAAATGCTATATTAAATACGCAGCAATGCTACACTGCATAAAGCAATTTGCAAAAAAAAAAGTTACAAAATCAAAGCAAAAAGTAATTACAAAGATTAAAAAAAAATTATACCAGTTAGCAAAGCTAGATGTTAAAGCCTCTGTTATCTCAAACGAGGTCCTTAAAATGACAGCCAAATAATTACTAGTTCCATACTTCAATTTTTTCATAAAATGCAAGATTATTTTATTAAAAATAACGGAACCAAACAAATTTAGAAAATAGATAAGAATTAGGATGACTTTTAAAAAAAATGCCTTTTGGGGTATTTATTGTACCCATATGCTTTGATGCTACACAGAACAAGAGCGAATACCAACACTGAGATTAGCTCAGTTGGTTGGAGCATGGTGCTAATAATGCCAAGGTTGTGGGTTTGATCTCCATATGGGCCATTCACTTAAGAGTTGGACCTGATGATCCTTGTGGGTCCCTTCCAACTCAGAACATTCTGTGATTCTGTGAAATTATATGCTACACCTGTAAAACCACACTGACTTCCAGTGGTAGACAATGGGGACATGTGGGAACACTCCTGCATACAGGATTGCAGGACCAGAATTCTAAACATCGAGATGACACCTTAAATCCACTTAAATGTCCCATTGGGGCAGGAGGAGGGGAAAAGCCAACACCTCATTGCATGTTTCTCCATGTGCAACTCTCAGAGGTGAGCAGTCCTCAAAGCAGGAGTTAAATCACAAGGCTTCAATTGCAGGCTCAGACTGAAACGTAGCAAGAAGTCTAACTGACCTTAACCAACTTATACATCAGCATGAAAGCTGAGCATGTGGTTAATGTTGCAGGACTGAAGGTTGTTTTCACTTTTGCTAACATTTCTCCTTGCAAAACAGGCAAGCAAAACAGGCAGAAGCAGCATAGGAAGTCAAGAAAAGGGAGGCAGAAACAAAAATATGGAAGTGAGAAAAAGGAAACCAAAACCAACACTCACAGAAAAGGAAAATTGTGAATGGCAAATGAGCTTTTAAAGGCACTCATTCTTCTGCTACTGAAAAGACTACTGTGCTCCAGAGCTATATTATAACCCCCTCTCACACAGTTATGTCAGGATAAAAAAGCTTTTCAGGAAAGCTTGAAGCAAACTGAGCATGGCATTTGAAAGATGGGAAGGTTAAAAACGGAAGTGATCTTACCTTTTGAACAGTATCCCACATTTGTCTTGTTGCTTGACTCAAAAAACCCCCCACACCACAACTGCATAAATTCCTCAAACTATTTTAAGTTCTTGCTGATAACTGATGCATTTGGGCATTTTTAAACATTAAAGTTTAAAAATAAAACTAGAGCTCTGCAAAGCTCTTAGGAAAGCTGAAAGACAGGCTAGTGAAATTCTACATAAGCCTAATGTAATGACCTCAGTGAAGAAAGTGCAGAGTTTGAGGCCTTGTCTCTTCCATACTGCAGCAACATTTTTGGAAGTACACATCAAACACTTTGTACAGACCAAAAAGCTTTTAGGTAGTCTGCACTCTCATGAATGCAGGGGAGCCAATGCCATAAAATTGTAAACAACAAAGGGTCTTGCAGATTGTAAATAATGGAGGTCAACAGCTCCATGTTGAAGACCTGCTTAAATGCTTCTCCTTATCAACATCTCCATGAGAAAGAATCAGTATATCTCCAATGCACAAACAGTCTAAGGCAGGTACACAGAACACCAGGATCTCAGGAAACAAAATTCCCACTATCTGGATAGGTTTATTGAGGAAACATTTTCATAAGAAAATTTTGCCATAGCAAAACCTTGACTTTGGCTTTCATGACTTGTATTATTTTGTTTTGTTAAAGGAAAATGAAACAAATCACAAAGTAATTAATATTTACAACTAACGTTTCAGCACACCAAGCTTTTGGCCTAAAAGTATAATAAAATTAGAGAGACAAAGCTTTTCTCACAATTAGAGTAGATTGAACTTGTCGTCTCTATGCAGGTATTTGTGATAATAAGAAAGTACTTAAGCATCAGTATCCTGATTCACTACATTACTTGCATGAAATTACAGCACTCTCATATACAAAAGAACATCCAAAAACTTAAGTGCAAATCAGTTTCTCATGGAATAAATGTTTGCCATTTTCCAAAAGCATGGCAGCAGTCACCATGTATTGAAAATAATTAGAAATAAATGCAATCCATAACATTAATTTACTATTTAATATTTTTTATTAAAAGTTAGAGACAAGGCTTTATTTCATTCTTTGGCAGATGTCTTGTCTGAATTGCCATGTATTTGAGTACGAAACTTACCTCATGGTTTGAAACAAGATTAGTTA
>JACAXG010000297.1:213072-279758 GCA_018881555.1 Amblyornis subalaris
GCTCCGGCCCCAGCTGAATACAGCAAAAGGGGGGGACAAAGCGATAAGTGGCGCCCAATGTGAGGCAGTCCACAAAAAGCAAGTGGTTCCCAAAGTGGGACAGTTCCACAAGAAGCAAGAAGCTCCCGATGTGTAGCAGTTCACAGGAAGCAAACTTCCGTGAAGTCACTGCCGGCAGCCAGCGCGGATCTCGCCGCTTTTGTGCGGTGAAGGAAGCCTGAAACGAACCGAAGAAATAAACACCTCTTCGCAGGACCCGAAAAGGAAAGCGGTTCGAGAAAGCGAGGGACCGATCCTGGGGCTTTTTATTTTCCTTGGAGCCATCACTTCTTTGCCCTCCGGCCGGTTTAAAAAGGTAATGTAAGTCTCTTTTCCTTTATATTTTACTTAAGAGGTTTACTCTGGCTACCAAGACCCGTTTTTCTTTTGTTTTGTCCGAGAAGAAAGTCAAAGTGGTAACTTAGAAGCAGCAGAAGAAACAGAAACTACACGAACTGTTATGTTGTCTTTCCCCTTGTCTGTACTCAATTTCAGCTATATTGTTTTAAACATAGTTCAACTTCAATCCATCCATGCCTGCTCAGCATCCCTGACAGCAGGTGTTGTATTGTCCCACAGCCAAGGACAAACGTTTAGACACTGACAACTAAATCTATGAAGATCTGCTTCAGCAACTTAAATGCAGACACCTTCCTATGTTAATACCTTTTGTTCCCAGAACAAATTAACCAGAGAACAACAAACCTACCTTTAACATTGTAAAATCCATTTCTATTCCCTATTGTATACAATTTATGTTCACTCCTAAGCAACTCGCTAAAAGCCTGGGTTTTTCACGTGTAAATCATACTCAAGCAAGCATCCYCTCTCACCTTCGAGGAGGGCATTGCAGCCTTAGGCAGTGATCTTGTTTGCACCCAACTTGACCCAAATTTTAACAACACAGTCCAAGTGGCTAGCAAAAAAGAGAAACCTTGAAGATTTAGACTCAAAATGTTACACAAATATTTCCCACTGGTCACACCTCCATCGGCATCTATGTCAGTCTTTCTGCCCTGAGTGACCACAACTAAAATTCTAAGAAAATTAAATATCCTGAAGTGTTGAGTGGCAAAACAAACCAATTTAACATCAACTGCCTTCAGCAACCTCCTCGACGACGATGAAAAATAACCAGAAAAGTGACATTGCAAAACCATGTTACCKCAAGTGTTTTGCTGGTCATTTGTTTTATCATCTGTACCTTGAAAGATGTTGTCAAGAATTTAATTTTAATTTTACTAAGAAGAAATGGGGGAGGTGTTGCGGTGATCCAACTTTAGTTCAGTTTGCCACAGAGCAATATTTCTTAGATGCTGTCACTTTAGGTTTCTCCTCCTCACAGAGTCTTAAGCTTTGTAACAGGTCAGCTTGGTTTGAAATTCTCTCTAACTGTATTGTCATTAGTCAGTTTGAATGTGTTCTTCCTCTGAAGATACTTCATTGGTTTTCTCTCATGTATCTCTACGCTCATTGGTTGCACACTGTTATCCCTACCCCTTAAAGCAGCAGAGACAAAGCGGGAAAGTGGCCTCTCTGCTAACCTCCCTTTCAAGATATGCACCCTGTCCTCCTGGGCAGAGAAGAAATAAACTCAGAATATGGTTACAGAGAGTCCTCTCTTTCGTTCCTTTTACCTTCGCTGCTGCCTCTGTGAAACTGCCTGTGGTAAAAAGCTGTCAGCTTTTGTGGACTGCGAGAAACCCTGCAGATCGCTCCGGCCCCAGCTGAATACAGCAAAAGGGGGGACAAAGCGATATCATACCCCTTATCATCCTCAGTCAAGTGGTCAAGTAGAAAAGATGAATCACTTGATCAAACAACAGATTGTGAAGTTGGGCCAGGAAGCAAATTTACCCTGGCCTCAATCACTCCCACTTGCTCTACTACGTATTCGAACTAAACCTAGAGCAAGAGAGGGGTTAAGTCCCTTTGAAATACTCTATGGGCCACCATATGGGGTACAAAAGGGAATGCCTACTCAAATTGGAGAAGAGATAATGACCACCTATATGGTGGCCCTGAGTAAACAACTCAGAAAAATTGAAAAATATGTGGCTGGAACTCGGAGCAGAGGCTTAGACGGACCAGTACATGACACAACCTGGAGACTATGTATATGTTAAGTCTTTTGCAGAGAAAACCCTGGAACCACAGTGGGAAGGACCATTCCAGGTACTTCTCACCACTTTTACTGCAATAAAAATCAAGGAGCAGAACGCATGGATCCACCATACATGAATAAAGAAATCTCCAGAGACCCCTTGGAAAGTGACACTGGGTGGTAATGAACTGAAATTAAAGCTTACTCGAACAAAATGAATATATTGCAGTTAGGAATACTTTGTAATTTAACTTGTGAAAATACAATCAAGGAAATTGTTTTGTTTGCAGTTGTAATTATAATCCAGGGACAGGAAAGTACCTCTGACCAGAATAATGCTGAGTGGCCCTGGTCCCAAGGCTTCACTCGGTCTACTGGATCCATGGGGAAGTATTCTGATATAAAGGGTTTAAATCTGTCAACTGTGGTCATGCATGGAAATCAAGTATATGCAAGGCATGAATGGGAAAAAATAGAAAGGGTGTGGCAACTTCAAGGGACTGTAGGAGAGGTAATCAAAGTAGGATGCCGAATGGTTAATGGAACTACCTATAGTAAAGCAACCCAAATCAGCGTTACTCCTACAGACCAGCATGAAGAGGTCTGTAGTCGTTCAAGTGAATTAGATTGTTGGCATAACTTTACATTAGTACAGACCGTTAAAGTGGTTTGTCTCTGGGCCCATGATGTTAATGGGCTCTCATTCAAATTTAAAATAAACGCCATACCTGAGCCTGTTCCAACTGATGCCAGCACTCGTCCAAACACAAATTACACCACTTAAACATGAATCCAAAATTTATGAAATTGGTCCATATATAATAAGAAACACAGGCCAACAACAAATGCTGTCTAGCCCAGAATGGTCTCTTAAGCGTGTTGAACTGCTAATGCAAACCAATGTTTCTGAAATTCAACCAGCATGCTCTCCTTTCCTACGAACATCTTTCAAGGGCTGGACAACCTGGTTGCGGAAGCAAGTACCCTTCCAGGATAGAACATGAAGGGACTTAACTGGAGTGTTGGGAACAGGATTAGGGATTCTAAATGAAATTGACTCAGAAATATTAATGAATAAGTTGGCCACCGCAACAAGCGATTTGGCAAGATTAAGATGGCCCCTGCAATCTTCTCTATTAGCGTTAGGAACCAGCCAATGGCTGTCCTCAAAAGTATTACCAGAATGGGAAAAGGTGGAAGAATGAGACCATGAATTAATAGTAAATGCACTTGGTGTGGTTCAAGATAACGTATCTTTAGCTCTCAGTTGTATACAGACACAATTATGGATGCAGTCAGTAGCCGCTTTAATTATAAGAGAAGGTAGCGAAGGCACTTTCCCCATTGAAATTCGGAAAACTGTTTGGGACAATGCTACCGACTTAGAAAGAAAGCTCCAATCTTGGTGGACCTTAGTAAATTTTACCTATGACCCTATCACTAATGTGGCCACAGCCTTTGTGTTAACCATATGTAACGCCTCAATTTACGTAATCCATCCCATTCTTGCACTAGGATTAAACCATGAAAGAACAGTACTCTATCCTTCTGACCATAGGGCATGGGCACGAATGGTGAATGGGAGGTGGCAAACCGTGAATTTGGAATATTGTATTATGCGAGAACAACAGGGGTTTATTTGTGAAGAGAGTACAATTGATACTCAAGACATATGCCTTGATACTGAGCAAGGCATTTGTCATTTTGAAATTCATCCAGACATTAACCAAAGGACTGTGCTTGTATATATTGGTCAGGGTTGTGTGTGTTTAAGAACTGCTTGTACTTCTGTAACGATAGATAAAATGACCATAAATAGCAAGAATCATTCCAATTTTTGTGTTTGTAATTTTGTTAAGATTGTTAGGTGTGACTTTTCCTATTTAGCACCAGTTGCATAGCACCAACTAATAAAGGCCAATTATACGATGTTTCACAAATTATCACCTGTACCTATTGGGATGAACCTCACATTAGTAAAACAGTTAGTGAAACACCAAGATTTAATCAAAATTTTAAAAGAAGTCCAAGAAAATGGGAGGAAAACCCTGATAACAATTCATCATGACACCGAGGAAATAAGCAGGGTCTTGCAAAGGATAAAACAAAATGCAAGTCATCATTGGTGGGATGTACTTTTTGGATGGTCACCTACTGCAACTGGGATCCTAAATACGTTGTGTCACCCCATTATTGTTCTATTAATATTAGTTAGTGTTAGCTTTGTTTTGTCTGTTATGTTATTTGTTTGGAATTGGAGAATGTTGCGATGGGTGGCTACTTTGACCTCTTGGTCAAAAGCACAGGGTAAAGCTCTGAGAGATACCTTCCACAGGAACGTGCTAGAAGAACCTGCTATTAGTAAAAGAATTTACTAATTTTTCTTGAAAAGGGGGGACTGATGCAAAGGAATGCAAAAAGGTTAAGGGTTAACAAAAGCTGCTTGCTTAACATTTTTTTGTGCTTGTCAAAATAGAATGAGGGAAACAAATCACTGATAAACAGGAGGAATAATGGCTTGACTCCTGACCCCTGGACCCCAAAGCCGGCCAAGACCAGCCTAATGGCTTGGACTTGGGCCAGGAACCTAAAAAGCATGCGCAAGGAAGAAAGGTGAAAAGTTCAGCACTGAGGATGACTTCTTACTTCATCTGAAGACCCCCTGCCCGCGACCACCAGAAAACACTGCGCAGGCGCAAAACCCATGGAAATGAATTTTGGACTCATTATAATACGAAGCGGGGCTAGGCGGGGCTAGATAATGAATATGTATAGGCGTATGGTGAAACTTAATGCATATGTAACATTTTACAAGATAAAAATGGAGAAAAGAGCCGCTGAGGGTACGCACGTCTTAGGAGGAACCATTCCCCCATGCGTCCCAGCTGAGTAAACATACCTACTTTACAATCTACGGGTTGTGGAGTCTTTTTCCATGAAACATGTCCACCATCTTGTTTTTGTTCCCGGTATTGAACACCATTTTGTGGGTAAAACAGCACCTTTTTTTGTATATTTTTGTTATTAATATTGCAGTTGTTATTGTGCATTTCTTACTCCATTGCTTTGTGCTTTCAGTAAATTGTTATCTCAACCCATAGTCTCTGCTTTTGTCCCTCCCTTACCAGAAGGAGTGGGGGAAGGGGAGTGGCTTATTTGGAGTTTAATTTAATGCTGGTGTTAAACCACCACACCGGAAGAGAGAAAGGACAGAAGAGAGGATCAGTGACTACACAGAGCTGCTGTATAGGGCACTTCAGCAGACTTAGCTATTGCCCTCACAAAAGAGGGAAAGAAGAAAAGCTGCGAGATGGTACCACTCACCAGTAAGTCAGCCTAACTTTTGCAAGAGCCAGGACTCTCCCACCATCTCACAAGGTATAAACTACTTCAAAGGTATAAACTACTTCATATCTCATTATTCTCATTTTTCAGTGCCCAAAGCAATGGGAACTTTCAAAAGAGTAACACACCAATATTCTGAGTCCTTCAAAAACCCAACACATTATAGACTACTTTGGAGCTGACCCTCTTCAAAAATATTGCCAGGAATGTCAAAAGACTTTAGGTAGGCAAGAACTCAGAGCATATTTGCATAGCAAATAATTACATAACATGCTGGATATTTCTTCAGAGATACTGTACCATCATTTGGAGCTCCTACTGTCCTGGTTCCGGCCAGGACAGGGTTAATTTTTGCAGTAGACAGAAGGAGGCATGGCCAGGACCCAGAGGTTATTCTATACCACCTCATGTCATTGCTGGGGGTGGGGGTAAGGGACTCTCTTCCAAGGAGAAGAGGTCCCTTCCACGTCAGTGCAGTGTGGCAGAGGAAGAGGTTGGGTATTGCTGTTTCCGTGTGAATCGTTTGCCTCTCTCGCACCCTCTGTCATTAATATTGTTGCTGTTACTGTTCGTTTTCTTATCTCATTGCTGTTTCCAGTAAATTGTTCTTATCTCAACCCATGATCTTTACCTTTTGTGCCTCCAATTCTCCTCTCCAGCCACCACAGGGGAAGAGGGGGGGGGAGTGAGCAAGCAGCATGTGGTTTCAGTGGGAGCACTAAATTGGAGAATACCATTCCTAAACCATGACACCTACACATTGTAAGAATCCTTACCCTCAAGTTTGACTTGCAATTTATCCTCTCAAATAGAAGAACTTATTTGCTGTGCTGGATATGTATGTATGTATTGGGTTTGCAAAGTTTTGATATTGGGGGACTATAGAAGTGGTTTTTGGGAGAAGACACCAGAAGCTGCCCCCATGTCAGATATGTCAGATGGACCTGCTGCTGGCCAAAGCTGAGACCAATAGTGACATTGGTGGTGCCTCCATGATAACATATTTAAGAAAAGGGGAAAAAAAAGCTGTGCAGCAGCTGTGAGAGAAAGGACTGAGAAAAAAAATGTGAGAGAACCCTGCAGACACCAAGGTCAGTGAAGAAGGAAGAGAAAGAGGTGCTCCAGATACCAGAACAGATTCCCCTGCAGTCCGTGGTGAAGACCATGGTGACGCAGGTTGTCCCTTGCAGCCCATGGAGGACAATGGTGCAGCACATATCCACCTACAGCCCATGGAGGACCCTGCACTGGAGCAGGTGTTTTTGCAGGTATACCCTGAAGTAAGCTTCAGCCCATGGAGCCCACATCACAGCAGGTTTTCTTGCAGGACCTGTGGCCCCATGGCAGACCAATGCTGGAGCAGTCCACTCCTGAAGGACTGCACCCTGTGGAAAGGACCCACGCTGGAGCAGTTCTCAAAGAACTGCAGTCTGTGGGAAGGACCCATGTTGGAGAAGTTCATGAAGGACTGTATCTCTTGGGAGGGACCTCAGTGCTGGAGGGGGAAAAGCATGAGGAGGAAGGAGGAACAAAGAAAATGGGTAATGAAGTGACTCCAAGCCCTGATGCCAAATTAAGTGTTTACCTTTTTTCTCTTATATATTCTCTGTAGTTTTTACACATATAGTTGTAGCTTTGCACTCTATTATTGTACTCTAGCTAGTTTTCCCAGTACTTTTCCCTGCCCTGATAGGCAGAAAGACAAAACACATTCCAAGGTCCCTATCCTATCTTGGTTCTCTGGTCTTGAGACCAGCTCTTCAAGACATATTTTTATAAACAAAGTTAGTTCTCATCTGAGGGGGGGGTTTAGAAGGGATTAGAATGAGGGGGAAATTACCTCACAAATTACAATTCTAATTGTTGATTCTTGTCAGATATGCTAATTTGCAAAATCTATAAAAATTATATACATGTCATGTGGGGGTGCACTTTTCAGTGTTTTCCACCTGATGAATTGTGCGCCTAAGGATCCTTATAAAGGTAACCCCTTTTTATCGCCCTGTGTCTGGCTCGTGATTTTAGAGTCAGTGAGAGAAAAGTGTCAGCCCCATTCCCCATGCCCCTCTGCCACTTGTAGGGAGGAGGTAGAGAAGTGGGGAGTGAAACTGAGCCTGGAAGGAAAGGAGGGGTGAGGGGAAGAGTTTTAAGATATTTTTTTATTTCTCATTATCCTACTCTCATATGATTGGCAATAAATTAAATTAATTTCCCCAAGTCAAGCCTGTTTTGCCCATGATGGTAATTGCTGAGTGATCTCCCTCTCCTTATCTCAACCCATGAGCTTTTTCATAGTATTTTTTCCCTTTATCCTGTTGAGGAGTAGGAGTGATAAAGCGACTTGGACACCTGGCAGCTACCCAAGGTCAACTCACTACAGTCCTTTGTGGTGCTCAACCTGAAGCATGAGGAATTCAAGATAAGGAGAGTGATCAGGAGAGGTAATGGGCAAAACATGGACTGAACATTGTTAGAGAGCAGAATAATTGTGGGGAATTTTTGTTGTTGCAATTATGGTGAAGGGACAAGTGTTAGAGTATGAGTAAATTGTCCACTTCTGTCAGTGTTGTGATGATATTCTTTTGATTTTGGTGTGCAGAATTATTTTTGTTGATGTAAGTGAAGTTCATGAAGATTGTAGATTGTGTGATTAATGTATATTTTAATGATAATTCTTAAATATGTGATTCACAGAGATAAGGGGTGGAATTTATTTGGTTTATGCGGCAAGGTTTTGGCAGTGTGTCAACCTTGGCTGGCCACCAGGTGCCCACCAAGCTACTCTATCATTCCCCTCCTCAGCAGGACGGGGGAGAAAATAAGGTGAAAAACTCATGGGACCAGATAAATGCAGTTTAATAAAGAAAAGCAAAGGCCACATGTAAAAATAAAGGAAAATAAGACAAAAGAAACAAACAAAAAAATTCTCTACTTCCCATCAGCAGGCAATGTCCAGCCATTTCCTGGGAAGTAGGGCCTCGGTACATGTAGCAGTTGCATTGGAAGACAAGTGTCTTAACTAATCCACTCCCCCCTTCTTTTTCTTATCTTTTATTACTGAACATGCCATCATATGGTATGAAATATCCCTTTAAGCCAGTTTGAGTCAGCTATGCTCTTGGCTATGTCCCCTCCCAACCTCTTGCCCACCCCAAGCCTACTGGCCTTTGGGTGGGGGGAGGGAGGTTGGAGAGATAGCACTGATGCTGTGCCAGCACTGCTCAGCAGTAGCCAAAACACTGGTGTGTTATCAACATCCTTCTAGCTACAAATGCAAAGCACAGCACTATATGGGCTGCTATGGTGAAGTTAACTCCATCCCAGCCAGATGCAATACAAACCAGAAAAAATTAGTCTTGTACTTTTTTGGTACTTTGGCTGGTATATTTAACTAGTATATATGACCAATGACAAGACAGAGAACAGCTGCAGAAACAATACATGAAAAATAAGCATGCAAAGCTGGGAGGATAAACAAAACTGAAAGCCAGATCAAGTACCACACCAACATACACAAAACAGTTTCTGGGATTAATTAAATTGACTAGATTGACTAGATTTACCAGCATTACTAGACTGAGATGCACAGTAACAAAAAAAATCCACATGGGGCTGCAGAGATAACTGTAGAAGACAGGCTTTCCCCAGAAATAACAGAAGAAAAATATATCTCCAGTTTCAATGAGTTTGATGATAGCAGCTCAGTGATCAAATGCTTACCAGAGGTAGCAACCAGTAACTCAGTATAACCTGTCCCAAAGAAACTGATTGTGAGAGACTGAAATGTGTGGAAATATCGAGCATTGGTTCTACACGTTGATTTGGGGAACAGGGTGGTAACAGAAGAAGGGAGTGCCCAGATGGGGGAATTAATAGCAGTATGGAGCATATTTACCAGGGAATCAGACATTGAGGAAGATGTGCATTTACAGATTCTTATGCGGTATTCAAAGGATGTACAGAGTGGCTCCCCTTTTGGGAACAGAATCAATGGGAAGTAAATCAAGTATCAGTGTGGCAATGAGAAAAATGGGGAGAGATCCTAAATATCGCCAAATAAAAAACATTCCTTGTGGGGTGGGTTGCTGCACACCAGATGGAATAATCCCACATACCTGTTGAATAATCAAGTAGATTCACTGACGCGATTAGCTAAAATAACAATAGGGGGATGTGGTGGTGCATCTCCCCTCCTCCCTTTTTCCAGGCCACACTGCAATCTGAGAAAAGCTTGTTAGGCCTCGGCCTTGATGAACAGCACCTGGGCTCAGCTCTCCTTGAACTTATCAGAAACACTGTCTGGTCCCAGGAACTGCTGTTGCCTAACGAGTTCCTGTTTTCTTTATGAACAGCCTTGGAAACTATTTTTCTTCCCTGAATGGCATCACATCGCTGTTCTCACACTTTCAGAGAAACTGTGGCCAGGATGAAACATTGTTGTGACTAAAGCCCACCCTCTTGTGACCCTATAAACAGCCATCCAAAGTGAGACCCTTTGAGCTCTTTTGGACTGCAGCAGGCTGTGACCAGCAATCTCCCTCTGACTGGGGCCTCTCAGAGCCAGCAAACTCTCAAGTTTGCTATACTCAGAGAATTGCTGAACAACGATGAGTCCTGGGTCGATACCCTCACTCCTTGTGGCCCAACCCTTCACCCATTGGGGAGATGCAAAGGCATCCAAAGGGAGTATTTCACTTACCTTCGAGGGGAATTTTTCACAGGTACCTTGCTTGCACTGACTCTTTATGTCTGTGTGCATAAACGTGCACATATGCTATAGCAAATCTGGAAGAAATGCTGCTCTCTTAGATGTTTAAGTACCTTAGATATCTAAGTAAGTTAGGCCTGTAAGGTTAAGTCGTAAGTTATAAGCTAAATGCTGCTAAGTGTTGTTGTTTTCCTAAGTTGCTGTTTAACTTTGAAGTTATAAGTTAGGTTAAATGCTGTTAAGTGTTATTCCTCTGTTAAATTGTTAAGTTATAAGTTAAGTTAGGTATAAGTCGTGTTGTTCCTTTGTTAAATTGTTAGGTTTAATGTATGTTACATTAAAGTACTGTTGAGTGCTGTTAAGCTTTTAGGCCATATTAATTTTTATTCTTGCCCTCACTATCCTTTTGTCACATGCACCTTAACGTGCACACACACACACATGCACAAGCACACGCACACCCCCAGATAGTTCATTTCTGTTTTGATTGCCTGGATTTTGTTGGGTTTGTTGTTGCTTGTTTTTCCTTGGTGTGCCTTAACTGTCTAGTCAGTAGCAGAGTGAATCTTGCCAACGAACTTTATCGTGCTGTCGCTTAATATTAAATCTGATTTTTGCTGATACCATTGCCAGTGATTTTTTAAGCAATCTCAAACACTCATTCGTAACAGGGGAGAAGAGGAAAAGTGGGAGCATCTCTTGGAATGGTTACATGTACAAAGAGGCCACTCAGGAAATTGAGATCTATTTAAAGAACAGTCAGTAGAGGGTGGCCAGTGACCAGGGAACTATGCAACACAGTGACCTCTGCTTGTAGCCTGTGCCAAACTTGGCTGAGATCATGATCCACTGAAGGATCTCCCACTGCAACTGAGAGATAACAAAGGATTGTGGGATACCTGGCAGGTAGACTACATTAGTCCCTTCTGAACTTCTGATGAAAAAACAATATGTACTGGTTGGGGTTGAGGTAATATCAGGACTAACTCTAGCTGAAGCTGTGCAATGAGCTACAGGAAAAAATACTGTAAAAACCCTAAAGTTGTGGTTCAGTTGCCTGCCCAAACTGAAGTCTATCCAATCAGACAATCGAAGCCATTTCACTGCCAGGGTGGTACAGGAGTGGGCTCAGGAGGAAGGAATTCAGTGGACCTTCCACACTCTGTGTTATCCACAAGCAAACAGTATTGTGGAATGTACCAATGGGCTCCTAAAGCAAACCGTAAAGCCTCATAACTCTGGATGGGCATCCCGAGTCTCTAATGCAGTAACCAAAATTAATAGTTGGTGGGGAATCACTGGTTGCCCCTGAATTACAGCATTCTGCCCTGAACCTCCCACTATTCTACCAGGCAAAAGGGAAGAGAAAAATCCTGCAAACCCACTCCATTATCCAGACCAACCTGTATTAGTGAAACTACCCTCTGTGGGACAGGTGCAACTCACACTAAAAACCCCAGCCAACGGTTATGCATTAGTAGCTACTGATGCTCATGGAAAGGACCATTGAATCAACACTCAATGGATGTTTCCTTCTTTTTAATAATTGGTCTGTGGTGGGCCAAATTTTCTCTTTTCTTTTTACGGGAACCTACCAACAGACGAGATCAAACTGCGTGGGATCAATGAAACTTTTAACTGCCCCCATAATTGCTTATATTATCAGTTTATTAATGTTTGTGATTTGTGTTTTTATCACAAGTGACTTGTTGGGAGACCAAATTTAATCAAATAATTTTATGCATTGCTGATTTTTGCTAAGTTTATTTTGTCTTTTTACTAAAAAAAATGGTGTGGGAAAAACTTTTATCTTATGTATGTATAATTCTGTCTCAACCAATTGACAATCAAGGAACTCAACCAAATTTAGCCTGGGAGTTAGTACAAGAATTTATGCATATTTGGAATCATACAAATATGTATTATATGTATTAACCTTCCATGTTCTGCCTCTGAAGGCTTTAAATTTATGATATTTTGGCTAAATTTCTCAAAGATATTAACATGAACTAAATAATCTGGAGAAAACAAAGAAAAATATCACAATAAGAGAATAAAAGAAAGCCTTTTACCAGCTCCCACATAACCCTACCTGGAACCAAACATATTCACTTATGACCCCACCAACAGTAAAGCCATAATTTTTTGTTTGTGTCAATATTATATCCTGATTTTTGTGTTTGTTACTTTGCTAACATTGAGGGACGTGATTTTAACTATTCAGATCCTGTTGTATCCCATCAGTCACACCCTGTGATTATTCACCTGATGCTCACTGTTTTACTTTTTGTTTTGGTAATTGGATTCTATTGGACAATGATTTGTACCGTCTCTCTTCTTTCTTCTCTCTTTTCTCCTTCTGTCCACTGTATGAAAATCACCACCCGTGAAGAAGACTTGGAATGAGCAGCAGCAGAAGAGAAATTATTGAATCTTTAAGCCATGGGGTGGTGTGAAAGACTGAAATGATTAATGGCTTAAACATTGCTAAAATCATCGGAGGACTTTTGCCCACTGTAGCAAACTGCAAAGAAGCAGCTGTTCATCTGTGACCACCGAAGCCCACCCCTCCCCAAATACACCTACTAACTGAAATTTGGACTGTGATGGGAACTTAAGATGAAGGGGGTACTATTGTCCAATCATCCCAGGTCTGGAGAGAAAACTGTATGCACAGCTGATACTGAAAGAGAAACTGGAATGCTGATGGCCCACACAATCAGGGGGCAATCTGCCAATG
Organism: Amblyornis subalaris; assembly: GCA_018881555.1. Taxonomy (NCBI): domain Eukaryota; kingdom Metazoa; phylum Chordata; class Aves; order Passeriformes; family Ptilonorhynchidae; genus Amblyornis; species Amblyornis subalaris. Next base: position 226,009 of record JACAXG010000297.1, read on the forward strand.
TGCAAAGTAACCTCCCAGGTGCAGAGGGTGTGCACACCGGCCACCTCAGCCTACAGCTGGGTGTTGAAGGAGATAAGGAAAGAGGCACACCCTGTGAGGCGGCTACTGTCTCTCTGTCCTTACTCAAGTTAATTCAGCTGTGATAACTCCCCTGCCGGGGAAGTATCAGGGACATTCACATGTAGCCTGAAGGAATTCATCACTGCTGATGGGCCATAATGGACTCAACTGCATTGACATAATAGGCAGCTGTAACGACTTAGGGTGTAAAACTCCCCGCCCCAGGGGAGGTACTGGGTGGTCCCACCTGAACCTGAGCATATATAACTCATGAAAGCGTTTTGTGGTTTTCCCGTACCTCTGATGGATCAAGATCAGTTTGACAGGACTGTGACCTTCCCTTCGATCAACAGATATCAAAATTACAACAACCAAGTCTCGTCGCTGCATCCAATGGGTGGTGACTACGTTTCTATGTTCATCCTTTCTTTCCCTTTCTTTTCCCTTATACATTTTCTTAAGTGTTATTTTTATACTTTTATATTGCTATATTACTATAGATAATAACAACAAAAATGGTTCCATACCTGTTTTCCTGTGCAACCAAATTTTTCTAAAATAAACCCTACATATGTATATATATTTACAAACACCAATCATTCAGTGTCATTTTGCTCTAATCCACCCTAAGGGATCTATTAACAAGAACCTGGGTTACCCTCGCCTTCTGGGTCGGGTTGTAACACTGATCCTTCGTCCCTGGGATTAAGTGAGCTCCAGGTGATCTCCAGAAGACTAATGGACTTATGAGTGACCTTACCCCAAATATAGGACATGCCTTGCTTCCAGGAATTTAACACACCAGTGGCAGTTGCAGCCATTACCTACAGAAATAGTAATGAGAACAAAGTATTTACTTCTCTTTCTACATTTTTTAATGCTATTTACCAGCCAGAAACAAGAAAGAGGAAGGTCTAGGTAGACACACTGTATGGATGACCAGCAAGTGTGAAAACAGCAAAAATAAAGCACATAATTTCTCTATGCAAAAGGCTCTACTAATACTACTGTGGTTGATGCAACTTAAAAAACCTTTTGACATAGTAATTAAGTTTGACTTTATAAGAATCCAGCAATTTTCATCATACATAAATACATTCCAAATGCATTTGGAAAAAATAGTGCTGCAAACATCATAAGACAGGAGAACTAGTAATAATGGACATGGAGAAGGCTGAGGTACTCAACAAATTTTTTGCCTCAATTTTCATTAGTAATCTCTCCACATCTCTCAAGTCCCTGAACCTCAAGGCAGGTACAGGGGAATGAAGTCACTCCCATTATAGAAGATCAGGTTTGAGACTACCTGAGGAACTTGAACATACAGAAGTCCATGGGACAGAACAACGTGCATCCCAAGGTCCTGAAGAAATTGGCTGATGTAGTTGCTAATCCATTCTCCATCATATTTAAAAGTCATGGCAGCCAGGCAAAGTCCCCAGTGACTGGAAAAAGGGAAACATTATGCCCATTTTTAAAAGGGTAAAAATGAGGACCTTGGGAACTCCCAGTCAGCCTCACCTTTGTGCCTGGTAAGATCATAGAGCAGATCCTCCTGAAAGTTATGTCAAGACACATGGAAGGCAGGGAGGTGATTAGAGATAGCCAACAGGGCTTCACCAAGTGCAAATCGTGCCTGACTAATCTAGTGGCCTTTTATGATGAAGTGACTGCATCAGTGGACAAGGGAAAAGCTATTGATGTCATCTACCTAGATTGGTGTAAGGCCTTTGTTATGGTCCCCCCACAGTATCCTAGTCACTGATTTGGAAAGATATAGGTATGATAGATGGACTGTTAGATGGATAAGAAATTGGCTGGATAGCTGCATCCAAAAAGTTACAGTCAATGGCTCAATATCCAAGTAGAAACCAGTAGCGAGTGCTGTCCCTCAAGGGTCAGTACTGGGATGAATACTATTTCACACTTTATCAATGACAAACTGTTGGACAGAGTGCACCCTCAGCAAGTTTGCGGATGACACCAAAATGAGTTGCGCAGTTGATTCACTAGAGGGAAGGGATACCATCCAGAGGTGTAGCAGGGTGCTCTGCCCTGGAATGTGGTCAAGCAACTTGGACAATGCCCTATTTTGCAAGGCTATCAGTAGTGGATCGAGAGGGGGTAGTCCTGTTGTTTTGGTGTTGAATTATGATAAAAACAGTCTGCTCACCAACCCCAAATTAACATCCTGATAGTGAGGCAATCAGACATGACTGGCAGTCAATCACTTTATACTATAAAAGTCCAGCCCACTCTCATATGGTAGGTTCTTCTAACATATTCCTTCTTGGAGTGTGGGGAGATTCCTTCCTTGGGTAGGGGACACCCCCCAGGGATACTCCTCGAGGTTGAGTGAAAGAGATCTACCCACGAGTGTTGGTATGGTGAGTTACATCAATCTCTACTTAACAATTGTTTCTTTTTGCTAGCTTTAATATAATTGCTTTGATATAGTGCACTATACTATACTATACACTACTAGTAGTTTTAGCTTTTATACTGTGCTGTAATTCTGATTAAGATTTTTGTCTAATCATTTGTCATAATAAATAATCCATTTAATAGAAATATATCTGATTTGCCATCTTTAATCCTGTGTGACAAAGTTCTTAAACCATTGTTAGTCTGGGGCTAAGACTGGATTCAGCCACACCCAGACTCCTCTCTGAGAAGGAGTTTAGAAAGCAAGGGCTCACCTCATGGCTCAACAGCAGGGCTTCTCTAATAAACTTTGTCTGAAGCTCCCACTCACCCACAACAAGAGGCACCTTGACAAGCTTGAAGAGTCAGCCCATCCAAACCTCTTGAAGTTCAACAAGACCAACTGCAAGGTCCTGCACCTGGGTCAGGGCAATCTCCAATATCAATACAGGCTGGGGGATTAATTGATTAAGAATTGCCCTGTGAAGAAGGACTTGGGGAAACTGTTGGATGAAAAATTTTAGATGAGCCGGCAATGTGCACTTGCAGTCCAGAAAGCCAATAGTATCAGGGGCTACATAGAAAGAAGCATGGCCAGCAGGTCAAAGGAGGTGATTCTGCCCCTCTATTCTGCTCTCATGCGACCCCATGTGGAGTACTTGTCCTGGGTAATACAAAATGTTATTGTAGTCCATACCTATCTGTGCCAAAAATTGTTACTGTCTCTTTAAAAACCTACAGCTGGAAAACGGAACCGTGGGGCAGGGGCTGGGGAGTGCCCTGGTCTTTTTAAAGTCAGAGCATGCAGGGAGAGCGCTCTCTTGCGTCATGGCTTTTGCTCAAGGCAGAGGCTCCACTTTGGATTTTTTTGTTTCTCTCTTGCCTCTTGGCTTTTGTCTTTCCCTGTTGCTCTCACTGGGAGAGCTGAGACAGCACGGACGGAGGCTCCCCTTCATGTTCTTTCCTAGTGGCAACAGTAGCAAGTTGAGAACCTGCATTTTACAATCAAAAACTGTTTCAGAGTGAATTTTGCAACACCTGTCAGCAGCGCAAAGCCAGAGCTGGTCGGGTCTGGGGGGTGCTGTTTTCAGTGCTTGGGGAGATCGTTTTCGCCCCCAAAACACCAACAGTTTGGAAACAGCAGCACCAACACCAGCAGAATTCAGCGGGTGGTAGGAGGCAGCAGCAAGCGGCAGCATTGACCCCACACATGCCAGCAATTCCCATCTGCCACCATAACTACTTCTTAAGCTTCTACCTTCCTGGAGTTTTTTTGTTCCAGGGGGAAGGTTGAGCCAAGTGGGGTTTGTCCACCATCTCCCTTTTGTCTCCCAGACTGCACAGTCGCTTGTGGCAGGTGCCATCTCGGGGAAGGGGTCACTCCACCATTTTGAGTTTTTGTTCCCGAGGAGTCTGCGAAATTTCAGCAACTTTGTAACTAGTGACTATTACTGTTATTTTTTGCCTGTTGCTATTTTTTTTTTTAGTAAACTGTTATTTTTTCACTTATATCTACTCATATTAATTTCTCCTTATTGGTGGAAAGGGATTGGTTAAAACTAAAGAGAAGGTAACTCATTTTAGTGTGTCTACCTCTTAAAATTGTCTTAAACCAAGACAGTTCTGCATCCAGTTTTTGGGTCTCCAGTACAAGAAAGACATGGACTTGTTAGAGCAGCTCCAGAGATGGGTCACAAAAATGATCAGAGGGCTGGAACACCTCTCCTATGAGGAAAGGCTGAGAGAGTTGGGGTTGTTCAGCCTAGAGAAGAGAAGGCTCCAGGGGAGATCTTATTGCAGACTTTCAATACTTAAAGGCTTATAAGAAAGACAGAGAGAGACTTTTTACCAGGGCTTGTAGTGGCAGGACAAGGGACAATGGTTTTAAACAGAGTAGATTTAGATTGGACATAAAGAAGAAATTCTTTACAATGAGGGTGATGAGACACTGGAACAGGTTGCCCAAAGAAGTTGTCAATGTTCCATCATTGGAAGTGTTCAAGGTCTGGTTGGATGGGGCTTTAATAGCCTGGTCTAGTGAAAGATGTCCCTGCTCGTTGCGGGGGGGGGGTTATAAACAGTAATTAAATTACCTTCCTAATTTTCACATGAATTATCTACAAAGCAGAGCCTTATGATCAAGAAACCACAGTGGTCTCTTCCAACTTCACAGGAAGAGATTTATTAATGTGTTGTCCTACTATCAAGACTTTTACCACATACAGTACAGGCTACTTACTACATTATGAAGTAATTAACACCTGAAGGAAAAGAAAAAAGAGTATGTTTGCTTAGTTCCTAAAAAAAAAAATTTAAAAAATCAACAAACCAAACATGGGATTGACCATTTAATCTGTAGAGAAAATTAGAAAATGTTTCATTAACAAAATTCACAAAGGCCTGCATGCCTAAAACTTCTGACATCCTAAGGAGCTAAAAGGGGCTTCTTCCTCAATTTCATTTATACTTACTAGCCTCTCAGACCATGCTAGAAATTAAATTAACCAACTACATCAGTGTTTTTTCTGGAAACTGTCTTGTGCTTTTAAACAAAGAAAAATATGTACAGAACTGATGAAAGCAACAGCCAATACCAGCCATGCATTGGATCATAGAATCATAGAATGGCTTAGATTTGAAGGGATGTTAAAGATCATCTAGTTCCAACCCCCCTGCCATGAACAGGGATGTCACCCACTAGATATCTTCCAGAACACAAGCCATGTTCATTCCTCATATGCAAAATTCCACATTCTGATACTTCACTATGAATGTCATATGCTCAGAGTCAAGGGCACCTTTCCTCCTCCTCTTTCCCCTCTAGTTTGAAGAGCCACCTTCCTGCCTCATGACAAGCATTTTAATTATGTCCATAGAATGTACACATGTACACACATGCATCTACATAGCATCAAGAGGTCAGAAACAAATGTGCCAAGCTGCAGATTCTAAAAAGTTCCAGAGAAAGAAATAATGTCTCACACATTTATTTCTGTGAATTTAACACTGAGAGTTTTCAAAGGAAAATCCTAGTTACCTAGTAGTTTCTAGACATGCCAGGCAAGGACATTAAGAGAGGTTATGCTGTCATTCCAATTTTGTATCAATTGATTTCAATCCACCAGGAGACCTTTAACACCTGGCAGATGAATCTACCTTCTAGTCCATTCAGCCAGAACAGCTGGTCAGGTCAATTTAGTTCAACTCAGTATAATCTCCCATTTCAGGTAGATCAGACCCTGCAGTACATAAGACCACCAAAACAGGTTATGTATTAGTGTCATTAAATGCAGCACACATTGGGTCTACAGCAGATCCCCTCCATGGCTCTAACATGCTGATGGCTGCAATCAGTGTTGCACCCTCCGTATAGCCAGTGGAGAGAAGGGTGCTCAGTAGGTGATGATGAAAGGAAGAAAGGTAGAATTTGCTTGTTCCTCCTGACATCTGCTTTTGCTTACAGCTTTTCCAATCCAAATCAGTCCTCCACAAGGAAACCCTGCTCTTTTTATCTGTCTGCTGCTGAACGCCCCAGCATCCCATCCCACTAAGAAAACTCCAGACTTCAATAGACTTCACATCATATCAGAAACACCTGAGCTCTGCCCCCATCCACAGAGGAACAGGATCTCTTCAACTATCAGGTGAAATCTTTTACCAGTTGTCCCAGGACTATATATAGGAATCAAAGTTGCATATAAAAACCAAAGGGGGTGGCCTTATTGTTACACCATTTTCCCACCATTTCCAAATCCTTATAATATAACTGAAAATAATATCCTGCAAAATGCTACAAACGTAAGCTTGCAATGTCTCTTTTGCATAGCCAATCCAAAGAGTTTTATCTGTGTGAAAACCAGATATTTGTTAACTTTTTCTCTTTCAGTAGGCATGTTCTTTCTGAATTTCCTTCATGTAGTCCTAGCAGTAGAGTTTGTATTTTTGAAGGAAAAGAAGGATTTCATTAACCTCAGATATCTAAAAAAATTAAAAGGAAGAAAAATTTTGTGTCTGTACATCTTGGAAGCACTACTATTTTGTTCAATAAAGGCACATGCCTTTTATATAATTCTTGTGTGTTGTCTGTAATTGATTTTCTGTTTTCCTGCACTTGAATGTTTTTAAAGGTTCAAGGAAAAAAAACGGCTTTATGTAAAGCTCCCAAAATTATTCCATGTGGCATGAAAGACCAGTAAGTGGTTAATATTTGCCCCCCCAAACCTTTTCCTTTAGCAGCACTTGTTATCTTGTCAAAAAGCATGTTTATTTTTCCTTTCTCTTAATATTTTAGTAATAACTTTATGTTTGAAGAGTATTACCGCAGTTTGGAACCTTCATATCCAGCAAGGCTATCCTCTTGGTGGTGTCATCTATGCAATATAAATCCAGAGTTTCTCTGTAGAACTTGGTCTCTTGAAATTTCTTGATCCACATAATTTCACAGGAACACTTGAATGGATTGCCCAGCAATATCCTACAGCAAAGATCAAATGATTTCTTAAGAACATATTATGCATATAAAAAAAAGTTTCAAAGCACTTGTGGGTAAAACTAAAAGTCGAACTCTAAAAAGGTATGGATCAAAGACCTCAATGCAGTGCAAACTGTAAGTAGATAGTGTTCTTTGTAGAAAATTAAGCCTTGTCTGCACTATGAATCCATCCTGCCACAGATGAGAGAGATCACACAGGGGACTCAGTTCCAATCTCCAATTCACGGGGGTAAATCAGTAATGCTTTGAGAATCGGGCTTTCCTCTAAGATCCCTTTTATTTTATGGCAGCCAAACACATCAGAAATTCTTTTCTTGTATGATAAACTCTGCAGCTATCTCAGAAATACCACTCCAGAAAAGGTTTTATTGCTGTTAAGTGGATAAATTCTTTATAGAGTTAAACAGTCATGGATTATAGGCAAATTGTCCTGGTTTCGGCTGGGATAGTGTTAATTTTCTTCTCAGTAGCTGCTACAGTGCTGCGTTTTGGATTTAGGATGAGAATAATGCTGATAACACACTGATGTTTTAGTTGTTGCTAAGCAGTCTTTACCCAGAGTCTCATACTTTTCAGTCTCATGCTCTGCCAGTGGGCGGGTGCACAAAAAACTGGGATGGAGCCTGGCCGGGACAGCTGATCTGAACTGGCCAAAGGGATATCCCATGTCTTAGAATGTTATGCCCAGTATATAAACTGGGGGGAGTTGGCTGGGAGGGGTGGATCACTGCTCGGGGATGGGCTGGGTATCGGTCAGTGGGTGGTGAGCAATTGTGTTGTGCATCACTTGTTTCTTGCATTTTATTCTTCTCTCTCCCAGCAGGCAGCAGTAGTGGTAGCAGCGGTGACTGCGGTAAGTCCGGGGCTGAGGGTTAGATCAAACTGTACAGGGGAGTTCCCAAGCTCAGGGACATCTGAGCTGCAGCCTGTGGCGAGGCAGCTCACCCCCCCACCTTCTTTCTTGCTGTCAATAAGGTTATCTGCTGTTTGCATAAATTAGGGAATCTCCCCTTTTCCCATAGTTTTGTGAGACACTCAGGTGCCTAGAGCTGACATAATTAGCTGACAAACAGCTGCTGTTGAGGGGAGATTATGCTGGAATTTTGTGACTGACAGACACTAAAACTTTACAGCTATAAAAGATTTACCATAACTCTCACAAATGGGAAAACCTTCTACACACCTCCAAAGTGTATATGAGGGCAGACCCCTCAAGCTCCAGGATGCCGGGCTCGAGTACTTCTCTTCTAGAAGTTGGGTGAAAGAAGCCTCGGCACACCACACCATAGTAATTTGATCCAGTAAGTCATATTGGCTCCTAAACTATATTATTTCTTCGCTAGCGGTAATATTGATACCTATATCGTGCACTGTATATTATAACTTACTAGTAGCATTTCTCTTGTTTAACCTGTGTAGTAAGTGATCTGTAAAGGTCCTGCATCTGTCTCTCTTGTTGAAAGCGCAGCCGCGTGGCCCAGCATATTACTCACAGTGGCACAGTGTCTTACTAGTAGTATTTCTCTTGTTTAACATGTGTAATAAATAGTTTGCGTGGCTAGCATATTACTCATGGTGGCACAGTGTTCATATTCTAACCTACTAGTAGTATCCCCTTGTTTATCCTGTGTAGTAAGTGATCTGTTAAAGTCCCATGTCTGTGTTTTTCTTGTGTCTGTTCAATAAATAATTCATGTTGCAATAGGCCTAATCGGTCATGATTAAAGAACTTGTGARCAAGAGTGGGTTTTGAGGTGCGGGCCATCTCAAAAGAGCTGCTGCCAGAAATCTGAGCAAAGGCAGAGCCCTGAAAGCTCTTTCTCCCCTTCGTAACACAGCCTTGATCCCCATCAGGACCTGGAAGCCCTCAGAAACCAATCAGATGTGGAGGGGGCATTGCCTGGAGCAGTGCAGGAGATTTAAACATCTCTAAGGAGAGTGGCAAACAGGAGTGGGCAGACAAGGGTGTGGCATGGCAGTTTGCAGGGCAGTTTGTGCAGGCAGGGCAAGCAGGTGAGGTGAGCAGAAAGGGCTCCTGTCTGACCATCTGGGAGCAGCAAATAGAGGCAGCAAACACACAGTAGCTGGTGAAAAAGAGCACAGAGGTCCTTTCATCCCCAGTCTTATTAGTGTACTAGTGCAAACTACTTCACTTGAGTTATCAACACACCGTAGAGCTCATTCCCCTGCAGCTGCAGGAGTCACTGAACCAGCCACATCAGAGGCCTCCAGCCAGCCAGATCTACTGATGGTACATGCAGCTCTCCAGGCCGCAGGTTGCCAGGAGTGCCTGATGCCTTGCTGTGAGGCTGGGGCCAACAAAGAGTTCTTTTGCAGAAGGTGTGTTGTGGTTGAGGAGCTGTGTCGCCAGGTGAAGGAGCTACAGGAGGAAGTGAATAGGCTACGTAGTATTCGAGCAAACAAGCAAGAGATTGATCGGTTATTTTCAGAGATGCTACAGTCTCAAGACTCTCAGGCGTCTTGAACCTCCATTCAACCCTGGAGATGAGGAGAGCTGACTTCAAGCTGCTCAGGGAATTAGTGAGTAAGGTTCCCTGGGAAAATGTTTTTGCAGGTCCTGGGGTCCATCAGTGCTGGTCACTTTTTAAACATCCCCTCCTAAGGGCACAGGAGCAGGCAATTCCCAAATGTTGGAAGTCAAGCAGGCGAGGCAGAAGGCTGGCTTGGCTGAACAGGGATCTTCTCTTGGAGTTAAGGCAAAAACAGGTGGTGTATGCCCAGTGGAAGCAAGGTCAGGTTACATGGGAAGAATATAGAGATGCTGCTTGCCACTTTAGGGCCAAAGCTCAACTGGAGTTGAAGCTGCCAGAACTGTGGGGTGGGGCACAATAAAAAGAGTTTTTTCAAATACATTAATGGCAAAAGGCAGTGTAGAAATAACATCAGCCCATTACAGGATGAGGATGGTCACCTCACAAACAGGGACATGGACAAGGCAGATGTTTATTGCATTCATTGCCTGTCTTCAACACTGGTGATGGATCAGCATGGTCTCAGTGCCCTGAGCTGGAGACATGCCTGTGAGAATGATAAAACTCACAGTTGACCCTGAACTTGTGTGGGATCATAAACCCATGCTGGCTGATCCCCTGTTTGTTCTGCACGTGCTGTGTGATCGCACTCAAGATGATCTGCTCCATGACCTTCCCTGGCACCGAGGTCAGGCTGATGGGCCTGTAGTTCCCCAGATCCTCCTTCCTGCCCTTCTTGTAGATGGGCATCACAGTGGCCAACCGCCAGTCATCTGAGACCTCCCCGCTTAACCAGGACTGCTGATAAATGGTGGAGAGTGGCTTGGTGAGCTCTTCTGCCAGCTCCCTCAGCACCCTTGGGTGGATTCCATCTGGTCTCAGACTTGGGTGTGTTTAAGTGCAGCAGCAGGTCACTGTTTCCTCCTGTATTATGGGGGCTTCATTCTGCCTCTAATCTCTTTCTTCCGGCTCAGGGGGATGAGTACCCCAAGAACAACTGGCCTGACTATTAAAGACTGAGGCAAAGAATGCATTAAGTACCTCAGCCTTTTCCTCATCCTTTGCAGCATTCAATAAAAGATGGAGATTCTTCTTGGCCCTCCTTTTGTTGTTAATATATTTGTAAAAAACCTTTTTTTCTCTCTTACAGCAGCGGCCAAATTATGTTCTAGCTGGGCTTTTGCCTTTTTAGCTTTCTCCCTGCATAACCTCATGACATCCTTTTAGTCCCCCTGAGTTGCCTGCCCTTTCTTCCAAAGGTCATAAACTCTCTTTTCTTCCTGAGTTCCAGACAAAATTCTCTGTTCAGCTAGGCCATTCTTCTTCCCTGCCAGCTCATCTTTCGGCACATGGGGACAGCCTGTTTCTGCACCTTTAAGATTTCCTTCTTGAACAATGTCCAACCTTCCTGGACTCCTTCACCCTTCAGGACTGCCTCCCAAGGGACTCTGTCAGTCAGTCTCCTAAACAGGCTGAAGTCTGCCCTCTGGAAGTCCAAGGTAGCAGTTTTGCTGACCCATTTCCTCACTTCCCCAAGAATCTAAAACTCTATCATTTTGTGATCGCTGTGCCCAAGACAGCCTCTGACCACCACACACCCACCAGTCCTTCTCTGTTCACAAACAGCAGGTCCAGTGGGGCACCTCCCCTGGTTGGTTCACTCACCAGCTGCACCAGGAAGTTCTCTTCCACATACTCCAGGAACCTCCTAGACTCTCTCCTCTCTGCTGTGTTGTATTTCCAGCAGACATGTGGTAAGTTGAAGTCCCCCAGGAGAGCAAGGGCCAGCAATCACAAGACTTCTCCCAGCCGCTTGTAAAATGTTTCTTTTGCCTCTTCATCCTAGTTGGGTGGTTCATAACAGACTTCCACCAGGATATCTGCCTCCGGCCTTCCCCCTGATCTTTACCCATAAACATTTAACCTTATCGCTATCATCATCAAGCTCCAGACAATCAAGACATTCCCTAACATACAGGGCTACCCCACCGCCTCTCCTTCCTTGCCTGTCCCTTCTGAAGTGTTTATAGCCATCCATTGCAGCATGTTTCCATGATGGCAACTATGTCATAGTTTTCCTGCTGCACAATGGCTTCCAGCTCCTCCTCTTTGTTGTCCATGCTGTGGACATTGGCATAGATGCACCTCATTTGGGCTTTTGATCTTGCCTTCAACCCTGTTGTGCTGCCCCCCAGGCTTATCTCTAGCAAGCTTAGTTTTTTCCCCTTCCCCCTTTGAATCTAGTTTAAAGCTCTCTCAACAAGCCCTGCTAACTTCTGTGCAAAGATCCTTTTCCCCTTTTGAGACAGGTGAACCTCATCTGTCACCAGCAGGCCTGGTGCCATGTAAACCAACCCATGATCATAAAACCTAAAATTCTTTCCATGACACTGCACTTGGAGTCAGGTATTGATCTGTGTGATCTTCCCATTACTTCCATCATCATTCCCTGCAATGGGCAGGATAGAGGAGAATGCTACTTGTTCTTTTGATCCCTTAACCAGTCACCCCAAGGCCCTGAGGTCTCTCTTGATTGACTTCTTGTTGTTATGACTTCATCACTGCCCACCTGAAAAACCAGTAACAGATAAAAGTAATAATCAGAGGGCCATGCCAGACAAGAGAGTTTTCTAGGGACATCTCTTACCTGGGTCCCAGGGGGGCAGAAGACTTCCTTATGGGTTGGATCTGGTCAGCATATTGGGCCCTCTGTTCCTCTCAAAGTGGAGTCACCAATGACAACCACTATTCTTTTTTTCCTAGCAGAGGTAGTCATGATGCATGGAGTTGACTGACTCACCCTAGGCAACCCCTCCAACCTGGATGGACCTTGATCCACATCATGATTGTCCTGGCCCTCAAATTCCAGATCCTCATACCTATTGTATAGGGGTACCTGGGAAGGTGAGGTAGGCCAGGAGGCGATTTGACTGCTGCCCCAAGCAGGGACCTGTTTCCATTCTCCCCTCTCATAGGTCCTCTCCTGCTGCCTGGTGGCAAGGGGGTACAGGATCCTCTGCTTCTTATGATGTGTCCATTTTTCTCAGGGATGGTAGAGAGGGGCTTTACCAGTCCATCTCCCTCTCACACTTCCTGATAATCCTTAACCTTTCTACTTCCTCTTTCATCTTTGCCACCAGGCAGATCATCCATCTGGTCGCACCTCACACAAGTGTTGTGTCTGCTGCCCTCCGATACCAGTGACAGGCTCTGGCACTCCCTGCAGCCCAAGACCCGGACAGCTGCATGTTTACATGGGAGCTCTGTCTGGATCTCCACATGCTTTCTGGAGATGGCTTTGTGGCAAGTGGATACCATAGCTTTGTTTCTTCTGAGACCATTAATTGAGCTTGCCTCTTGAGCCGGTAGGGTGATCGTGCCACAAGTTGCTGCTGCGTTGTGCCATTTGTCCGCTCTGGTTGCCTGAGAGCTGCTTTTGTGTGGGAGGTGACTGCCTTCACTCCTGGCCCTGCCTATGCTGAGTCAGAGCTGCTACTTGTCAGGGTCTCAACACTTCGCGCTTTGGGTGGAGGCTGGGGCACCCTCACTTTCTGCACTAGCTTTGTGGGTTTGCCAGTGTTCAGAAAGCTCCCTGAGCAATCCTCCACTTCAGAGCACATCTGCTGGAGCAGTTTGCCTTGGAGACTTCATTGAAATGATGATGACACTGGTTTTTAAACTGCTGTTAAAACATACACTTGATCTTTTCTGAAGGCCTGGAATTAAAATCTCTCTGCGCTTATGTCACTGGCAACATATTTGCTGCCTTCTGTGGATCAGAATTTAATTTCTAATATTTGATGGACCTGTAGCTTCAAAAGAACAAACTTCAAAGTCCTGTTCTTTCATTGCTAGCCACAAATAAACTTTATTTTAAAAATTACAACTTACAGATCAGACAAACTCAGATGGCGAAAAGGCTTCTTGGACAAACTTGAGAGCTTGTTTCTGGATAAATTGCTATGGGAAAACAGAAAAATTGAATCAATTAGGGATGCTTCTTCTTACACTCCCAATACAGTTTATGTCTCTCAAAAAAAAATGAATACCCCAAACCATCTCTAAAAAGCTCATATTCCTTTAACTTCAGCGGGAAAGGGATAGTGCCCAGTCTCTTTTTACAGTTTGATGGGTTTCAAGGATTTAAATCCAATCGCTGTCTAAAGTTAAATACATTCTTTAAAATCAAATTCAACAGGGGGGCAATATTTTCACTTAAAGCACTTGTGTTCATTAAAGAAAAACAGCAGATTTAATTGTGTTCCACAAGTATTACGTAAAGTCCAGGTGTTTATTATATGCTTAATTTATTCATAAGTGAAATGATTGTATTCCTTTCTTTGATACTTGTCATAGTTTGACCCGGTGTGAGACAAATTTGATTGGTTAAAAACAGGTAAAGGACAATTCTATGAGCCACTTACTGTTCATGTGACGTCTCTGTGAAAGGAATGTTATAAAAAAACCCCTAGGAAGTGATGCAGACTTGCTCTCACTTCCTTTTCTTGCTCCCTGGCTGCCTGCTGACCACGAGCAGGAGAAGCTTCCCCCCCACCCCCGGGCCAGGGGCCCACGGCCCGGGGGGCCGGCGGGGGCAGCCGGCCTCACCTCCACCGGTCCTGTGCCGTTCCAGACCTGAGAGGAGCTGGTCTATTACCATCTGGACCAAGGCCAAACAAAGAAGCAGCTAAGCTAAGCTGAGCCAAGCTACGCAGAGAGAAGCCGGGCCGAGAAAACCGAGAAAAGGCCAAGAGAAGAAAAAAAGCACTCGCTTATGGAGATGTATTGGTGAGATCGGAGAGCGACCTTGCTTTTAAGGTAAGGTAGAGATTTAAGTAGCAGCCAAGAGACTTACTTAAAATTTGGATGGCTGCCAGTGCAGAGAGCATACAGGGGGGGAAGGAGCCTTGGGCCCGGGGAAGAAAGCCTCATTACAGCTGCATTATCTTAGTGGGAGCATGTAGACTGTTATAAATACTTTTGTAGGCATTTTCTGCAAATATTAACCTCTTCTCTAAGCTAGAGAGAAAGGAAAGCAGTCACGTGAAAGACTAAATATGGAGTCCAGTAGCCTAAATGGAAGAGAAGACAAGGAGTGGCAGGAAGTGCCAGAGAAGCCATCTTTACCAGCATCGAGATCCATCTTTTTTCTGTGAGCTGTGCTGTGTGATCTGAAGTAATACCAAACTAAATATCTTTTTAAAACAATTTAGACGTGGGGGAGTTTGAAATTTGCAGCCTGAAATAAGAATATTTTTATGTTGTGTGCAGGTGAAATTTACAGCCTTTGCAGCCTTTGGAGATTATGAGTAAAGCAGGAGCCTGTTGCCTTTGATGCCTTTAGGCTGGAATGACTTACTCTTAAAATGTTTAACCCCAATAGACTTTTCTTGTGACCCACAAACTGCAGAGTGTTTGTGGGAGAGAGGATACACCACTGCAAAAACCTGGGCGGGCTGTGGTGTTTCTGGAAGGTTTGGAACCACGCTGAAGACACTTCTTAGGGAACTGTCTTCCGTGGGATGGATCCCACTACACTACAGAAAGAACTCTCTTTATCCCATAAACTGGCAATAAGAACTCTTAATCATAAGATCAGAATCTCATGTTTATGTCCTTTACGTGATCAATGAGAAGGATTGGAATGTATGGGGGGAGAATGATGTTTGTATATTATGCCTTAATATTCTCATTATTTTTTTATTCTTTCTATTCCTAGTAGAGTTAGTAAATAAATTATTTAATCATTTTCCAAGTTTGCAGCCTGTTTTTGCTGTCTCCTCTCCTCTGAAGAGCTAAGCTTGGGGATCTGGAGTTTGCCTTCGGGTGAACCCTTGACATACTGCACCAAACTCTGTACTCACATACCAGCACATATTCACATCAGACTTTTCATTATTGTGTTCAAATTACATGTGCAATATGCATCCAGAGGAAAGATCAAAAGCAAAAATGTAAAATGCCTGTATTTGGATTTTTTTATGTCAATTAAGCATTTGCAGTTTCCAGTGGTAATTAAGTGAAAAGTCCTCTCCTGTTATGCAGAGCAAAGAAATACTCATCTGAATCATAAATGCTCCCCTTCCCAAGATTACAAAAATCCTTTCTCCAAACCAAAATAATGCTGGTTTTCTATAGTTTTATCAGTCCACAAATTATAGTGAGAGCAGTAAACTCCAAAACTGCCAGTAGTGTAGTGCAAATCAGCAATATGAGCCAAAATACCAAATGAGTTTTATGTGATATTATAGATGTGCCATAGGGGCTCCATATTTTAAGTTACGCAGCATTTAAAACAGGGAGTAAATCTCTGCCCCCTGACTAAAACACAGTGTTTACTCCTGCTGCTTTCAGCCCTTGATCTCTGAGCACAAGATAATTTCTGGAGAAATTATGGGGATAAAGGTTACATCTTTTGTAGACATGTAGAATGGAATCGGAATCACAGAATATGCTGAGTTGGAAGGGACCTACAAGGATCATCAAAGTCTAACTCCTGGCCCTGCACAGGACCATTTGATTTTGCTAGTGATACTATTATAGTTTTCTTTTTCTTACATGAGAGGTCTTTTAATGTAGTTAAGAAGCTTTCTTATAAGAATATAGCATTTATTTTGTTAATCATATAAGAATATAGAATTATAACGAACTTATTAACATGAATTTTCTTTAGCCTTTTCTTTGTCATTACTTTCTTTTCTCATCCAAACTTCTGTAGCCCAAATATCTTTCTAGAGTTATGTATAATGACAAGACTTGAATAAAATATAAAAAAGAGAAAAATGTTCCAATAGGTACAACTTAAATGCAATTAATAACATTTTTATCTAATTCTGTTATTCTCATTGACTTCAGACTCATTATAAACAGTCACATTTAGCAAGCTATTCAAAGAATCACAGAATATGCTGAGTTGGAAGAGACCTACAAGGATCATCAAAGTCTAACTCCTGGCCCTGCACAGGACCATCCCTGAGAGTCACACCCTGTGCCCGAGAGTATTGTCCAAATGCTTCTTGAACTCTGTCAGGCTTGGTGCTGTGACCGCTTCCCTGGGGAACCTGTTCCAGTGCCCAACCACCCTCTGGGGGAAGAACCTTTTCCTAATATCTAACCTAAATGTCCCCTGAAACAACTTCAGGCCATTCCCTCRGGTCTTGTCACTGGACACCACAGAGAAGAGATCAGTGTCTGCCCCTCCTCTTCCCCTTACGAGGAAGTTGTAGACTGCAATGAGGTCTCCCCTCAGTCTCCTCCAGGCTGAACAGACCAAGTGACCTCAGCCGCTCCTCATACGGCTTCCCCTCAAGGCCCTTCACCATCTTCACAGCCCTCCTTTGGATGCTCTCTAATAGTTGAATATCTTTCTTATATTGTGGTGACCAAAACTGCTCACAATATTCAAGGTGAGGCCACCCCAGCACAGAGCAGAGCGGGACAATCCCCTCCCTTGACCGGCTGGCAATGCTGTGCCTGATGCCCCCAGGACACGGTTGGCCTTCCTGGCTGCCAGGACACTGTTGACTCATATTCAACTTTTTGTTGACCAGGACACCCAGGTCCCTTTCTGCAGCATTGCTTTCCAGCATCTCATGCCCCAGTCTGTCTGTACATTCAGGGTTGTCCCGTCCCAGGTGCAGAATCTGGCACTTGCCCTTGTTAAACTTCACACAGTTGGGGATTGCCCAGCCCTCTAATTTGTCGAGGTATTCTTTAAGAGATTTTATTTACTGTATTTTTGTTGATTCCTTCTAGCAAGCAGTAGGCCTGAAGTTTGCAAGCTGACTGGTCCTAATGTGTGAGAACAAAATGGGTGAGCTACTGTTTCATTACTCCAGTCAACTGATCTGTCCTACAGTAGATGCCGGTGGAAAGATCTCATGTAGATCCTGGTGGTCAAAATTAAAGTACAATGTGCATGTAGGACAGAAGTGGTAAAGTAAAACCCAGTTGATATATTAACTATGATGTTTTGCCTAATATTCACAAACAATAGGTTGGGAGGTTGAGAGAAAAAAGTTAAATCCTCCTACGGAATTGGGCTCTTCTCTCCATCACTGAGACACCACAATACCCATCAAATCTTACTCCTTCACAGGTGATGCTCATTTATCCAAAAAAATCCATCCAGTCCTGAAACTGCTGAGCAGTGCACACAGATGCCCCCATGGTGTTCCCAAATGAGGCAAGTGCCTGCTTCTCTTACCTGTACAGTGACTAAATCCCACTTTTTTTGAAAGGCAACAAAATATACAGTGGGTGCTATTTGCAGATAGGTACCGATGCCACTTACTAGTCTAGTGGAAGGCAACATGTTCCAGGTCATGGGAGAACAAGATTTAAATCTTGGTTTCTGCACAGCAGAGGACCCTGCTCTTCCATACCAGGAGGACCCCCTAACCATCAAATGATGGGTCCCTCAGGGAAATCTCTCCAGCTGAAGTTGTTCCATTTCATGTGATCTTCCCTAACACCCTAAAAGGGAAAGCCCAGACTCAACCTCTGACTCCAGACTAAGTCAAATAGAAGGGCGTCCTGGGTTAACCAAAAGTATGTATTCTATCACCACCCACATAATTCCTTGATAAGGTGGTTAAAGATGGGTCGTTCACAGTAGCTGGGTACACACCTGGTCCCTCAGGCTATGAGCTGAGGAGAAGCAGACCATGTGAGGTGGGCTTTTGCTTCTTACCTCAACCATGATAACTCTCCCGGGAAACAGCAGCACCACCCATCCTGAGAGGGTCATCTCTGCTAATGGCCCATCAGTGAACTGAATAGGCACCGGCAGAATAGAGCTCCAGAAATATCCTATGACTCACAGGATTACATCATTGTGAAACTCTGCCCTGGGGGAGGTACCACCTAAGAACCACCACATAAAAAGGCCTGGGGACTGAGAGACAGAACCACCACTGGACACCCAGAGGACCAGACCTTTCTACAGGACCACTGCTTTCAACAGCACTGCTACCACCGCTTAATCAAACTACAGCTACCACCGTGGTCAACGGGGTATTAGGTTTAGGTTGTACTCTGACCTTGTGGTTTTAAGCCAGTTTTGTTTCTGTATTACTGCATTTATTGTAACATTTCTATTAAAATTGTAACTGACCTAAAATCTCTCGCAAGGTATTTGTGTGGGGTTAATTTCCCCTGCTTGTTTACTTTCAAACCAGCACAAAGGGGCTTTAAAAATCACCCCTCTCCCACTTTCTAAAACTAAGGTATCACAATACAGGTCTGAAAATGAGCCTCAAACATCTTATGTAAGAGCCTCAGCCATCCTATGAGATGGTATTTCTCTCTTTTTCTCTTAAGAAGATAAAATCTTAAAAATATATTTTTTAAGAAAATCCTAAAAAAAAAAAAATTACTGACTCCAGGGATTTTTTTTTGTTGGTAAGCTGGAATGAACATAAAAACCTAACTACTTCACAACCAGGACTAAACAGGACTGAAGTCCCATTTTTCCTACGGATTTCCTCCTGGTTGATTATGTGCTTCCTTGCTTAACTTACTAATGGTCATCTAATTCTCCATTTCTGTGTGAGGAGATTAGCTGCTTCATGCAGAGATATGAGCTCTACTGGACAACAGACTGTTCACTGTTGTTGCTGTAATTGTATTTTGTTGACACAGCTTCAGGCGGCTCATGGCTTTTGGAGAATTATTGCAACCCCCATAGGCATAAGAATAGCTCTTATTTAAATTCATAATCTAGACTTACTGCCCAAATATCAGTGAATATGTTACTTTATGAACATTTTGTGCAGGTTTAAATGACTGCATGAGAGTGAGGAACTGGAACTATTAATTCAAGCAAAATTAGAAAAAGAAAAAAGAATTATTATTTTAACAAATCCAGTTGTGAAAAACCAAAAGTAACTCAATAGGTTTAACTGCCTTTTCAGATTTTTACCAGTTGTGCTTGTTATATACCAGACAAAGAAAGTAAGAAGTAGTAAACACGTTAATAAAAAATCTTGTTCCTATATTCTTGGTCATGGGTTGACACATTTAGTACTTTATGACTGTAGCCTTTTCCTCCATGTAGTTTAGCACCTTAAGTTTTTTCAAGTTGGCTAGTAATTCAACAGATTTTTCAGACCACTGTTATTGATTTTCTACCTTAAACTATACTTTGACAGTAAATTTACTGTTATATAGGTTTTTCATAAACTGAGCACTTTATAGTGATTATAGAGATGCCTGCTAAGGTGTCTTTAATCCATGTTAAGTGAAAAAAAATGGACTAAATTATTACAGATTACGCAATGATCACTCATCCACTTCCATGGAAAAAGAATATAAATTAGTTCGCCAATTCAATTACACACACGTGCACACACACAAAGATTGTGGCGAGCAGCTCAAAGACAATTCATCTGGGGTTCAAAAGTCTTTTTGTGGTTTTGGGGGCTTTTTGTTTTTCTTTTTAAAAAAAAAGGTATGGAGTAGAGAGTCTGGCTCCAGAGCTATACCCTAAGACCAGCATGCAATCAAAAGCATGACTGTATTTTACATACAAATATCAAGCTCACTTTAAAGTAGCTAGACGTAATACAGCTAAAAGCATACCTGTGGCAACATAAGGAGCACAAGAGTGGCCTAAGCAACTGCATAAATATTCACATAGTTAGCAACACAGGTGCAGCTTTACATTTCAATGTCACTCTACTGGGTCTGGATGGAATGGAGTTAATTTTCTTCATAGCAGCCGGTATGGCACTGTTTTACATTTGTGACCAAAACACTGCTGATAATACACTAATGTTTTAGGAGTTTAGCCATCTTTTTTTCAGGAAGTGGCTGGGCATCAGTCTATCTGTAGGAGCTGGTGAATGATTGCCTTTATATCACTTGTTTTGTTTTCTGTCTTCTTCCACTTCTTCGCATATTAAACTATTTTTATCTCTACCACAAACTTCTTGCTTTTCCTTTCCTCTTCCCCCATCCCACTGGGGGTAGTGGTGGGGAAGTGAGTGAGTGGCTGTGTGGTGCTTACCTGCCTACTGGGGTTAACCTACAAGTCACTATGCCACTACTTACACTGCTCCTGGAAAGGAGAGGCAAGGAGGAAGAGGAGGGAACAGATCTAAAGAGAATGGGAGGGAAGAGTTGAAGAAATGGTCATGCTATGCTCAGTGTCCCTCTACAGGCTCTCCTCTGCCTATGGCTGGAGGCAGCCCGGTATTGACTGTGCACGTGAGGGAAAATCTGCATCTAGGTCTCAAGTAGGTACATTTTGCTACCTTTCCTAAATCAAATCAACCCAGAGATATGAATTCATTCTAATACCTAGAGCTGTAAGTATACAATGTATACAAATCTATGATTCAGTGATGCAATTATACATAGCCTGGTACATGGCAATAACTATTTTTTAATCTTTTAGGAATGCTTTATACCGCCTTGCTGTGAAATTTATTTCTGCATTTCAAGGTATTGACAGAATATGATGCATGTGTATTAATCAGATCTATTAAAATTATTTTTAGCAGCAAATGATCTTATAAATTGCAGCAGTACTAAATTAGGACTGTGTGGTAATAGTGAATTGGGTGACATCAGGCTGGTGACCTGTCACTAGTGGGTTTCCACAGGGCTCCATCTTAGGCCCTGTGCTCTTCAGCATCTTCACAAATGACTTAGACACAGGACTGGAAGGGATACTAAGCAAGTTCACAGATGATACAAAACTGGGAGGAGCTGTTGACTCCCTTGAAGACAGAGGGGCCCTGCAGAGAGACCTCGACAAATTAGAGGGCTGGGCAATCCCCAACTGTGTGAAGTTTAACAAGGGCAAGTGCCAGATTCTGCACCTGGGACGGGACAACCCTGAATGTACAGACAGACTGGGGCATGAGATGCTGGAAAGCAATGCTGCAGAAAGGGACCTGGGTGTCCTGGTCAACAAAAAGTTGAATATGAGTCAACAGTGTCCTGGCAGCCAGGAAGGCCAACCGTGTCCTGGGGGCATCAGGCACAGCATTGCCAGCCGGTCAAGGGAGGGGATTGTCCCGCTCTGCTCTGTGCTGGGGTGGCCTCACCTTGAATATTGTGAGCAGTTTTGGTCACCACAATATAAGAAAGATATTCAACTATTAGAGAGCATCCAAAGGAGGGCTGTGAAGATGGTGAAGGGCCTTGAGGGGAAGCCGTATGAGGAGCGGCTGAGGTCACTTGGTCTGTTCAGCCTGGAGGAGACTGAGGGGAGACCTCATTGCAGTCTACAACTTCCTCGTAAGGGGAAGAGGAGGGGCAGACACTGATCTCTTCTCTGTGGTGTCCAGTGACAAGACCYGAGGGAATGGCCTGAAGTTGTTTCAGGGGACATTTAGGTTAGATATTAGGAAAAGGTTCTTCCCCCAGAGGGTGGTTGGGCACTGGAACAGGTTCCCCAGGGAAGCGGTCACAGCACCAAGCCTGACAGAGTTCAAGAAGCATTTGGACAATACTCTCGGGCACAGGGTGTGACTCTCAGGGATGGTCCTGTGCAGGGCCAGGAGTTAGACTTTGATGATCCTTGTAGGTCTCTTCCAACTCAGCATATTCTGTGATTCTTTGAATAGCTTGCTAAATGTGACTGTTTATAATGAGTCTGAAGTCAATGAGAATAACAGAATTAGATAAAAATGTTATTAATTGCATTTAAGTTGTACCTATTGGAACATTTTTCTCTTTTTTATATTTTATTCAAGTCTTGTCATTATACATAACTCTAGAAAGATATTTGGGCTACAGAAGTTTGGATGAGAAAAGAAAGTAATGACAAAGAAAAGGCTAAAGAAAATTCATGTTAATAAGTTCGTTATAATTCTATATTCTTATATGATTAACAAAATAAATGCTATATTCTTATAAGAAAGCTTCTTAACTACATTAAAAGACCTCTCATGTAAGAAAAAGAAAACTATAATAGTATCACTAGCAAAATCAAAGCTCATACAGTTGCATCAGTTCTCAGAAAAATGGCTGGAGTTTGTTTTCTTTATGAAATAATGACAAAATGATGTTTTAAAATAAAGTGTAAGACTTTTCAAGGTTCTGTGTTCAGAAATTACTCTGGCAAAGCAAAATGATTTTAGCTTTTAATAGTTTTCACTATCACAACCACAGCTGCATCTGCATTTCATTCCCAGTGCAGTCAACAGGAGTTTTATTGCTGATGACAACAAGCAATGAGTCACCAGGGTTTTCAGAAACATTTTAACATGCATGAAGACTTCCTAGCAAGAACAAATGCATTTTTTACAGGGATAATAGATCAGCCTAGACAAAAAATGTCTCTTTACTAACTGCTTTGACATGTATATATAGAGAAGGTGGCACCATTTACTATTTTCAATCTTATCCGGATTTTCCTGTCTGCTAAAATTACTAATTCCCCAACAAAGAAACCCTAGTGTCAGACTGAACAAGCTCCTAGTTAATAACCTTCTTCTGAGTCAGAAGTGCATGTACACCAACGTAACAGACAGCAGCTTAATTTGTTTCTAACAAGCAGTTTCATGAACTAGAGGTCTAATAAAGCCTATGAAGAGGATCCCACCAACTCTGTGTTATTTTTTTCAGTGTCTACTTGCCCATACACTTGGGAAAGTTTTCCAAATATCTATCTTCCTTGTTACAAGTTAAACTCATTGTTTCCTATCCTCATGGTCATAGAGAAAACTGGTTGTTCTCCTCTTCATAATCACTTTCCTTTTAAAAATCTGAAGATGTATATACTTTTTCACTCTTTACTGAATTGAAGAAACTCAGACTTCTCATCCTATTCTGAAATTATTTTCTTTACAAACTCCTTATAGCTCTGTTGCTCTTCTCAAATATCTTTCTAGATGAGTAGATTTGGTGTCCTAATCTGTATACAGTATTTCAATTATGCCTTCCCAGCAGCTGAAGTAATAGTAAATAGTAATAGCAAAGGTGCAAAAGTCTAACACAAAATTACTTCTGATCATAGACTGAATTTGCTTTGTTCTGCTGCATCATGCAGAGATTCTGTTTCAATATAGCCACTAAACATTTTTCTGCAACTTTGCTACTTAGACAATAACTTCTCATTGTGCATTTCCATAGTTAGTGCATATGCACTTGACTTTATGGAATTTCATCTTATATAATCATAATTCACTGGGAAATCGTCACACAGGTAGACACACACACATTCTGAAAGATACTTCCCTTATTCACCAACTGCAATTCACCAAAGCAATTTACTTTATTAAGGAGTATATGAAGTAATATATAACCCTCATAGGCCAGCAAGATATGGTTCATACTCTTCCAGTGTTTGTTCCACATTAGGGACAGCAATTACTGTGTAGGCAAATTCACATATTCGTGCCCACTTCTTTGCATAAACTGATTGCTACTCCTTGGAAAACACAGATGCAGAAAGTCAGTCCATTTTATTTACAAAGTAATAAGTCCTAAGCCAAATTCAACAATTCTTCCATATTACAAGAAAGCATTTAGGCAGCTAACAAGATTGAGGCTTGGCCTTACATCTTCTTGACCTCATTAGAACTTTATTAAAAGCAAGGATTTAATTAAGTGATAAATATATTTAAGAAAGATGGATGGACTTAAACACATTTGAATACTTGGCTAAAACAGCGAGCCCTACACATGATCTCAGTGTTTTCTAGGACTGGAACCACAGTTTTCCATATGAGTAGCAGGAACGAGTGTGAACTTGTCAAAATATATTAGATGTACTCCATGCATGGACCAAATGCACTTCTAGCTGAAAAAACATGTTCAGCTCACTGAATCAGACTAGAACTAGTCCAAAGTCAAACCCATGTCACTGAGTATGATGCATGTGTGGACATCATACTCTCACCACCAAATGACTCAGTAGAGAGATGCACTCCTTTGTGCTCCACTACTTACTGAGACACAGCCAGTGACCACTGTTAAGAGGCAGGATAATAGGCTGAATGGGTCTTTTTGCCATTCCACATTATGTTCTTATGATCTACCAATTCCTTATCATACATGTCCTATTTTGTGCCCATAATGACAGGAGGCCATAATAAGTTAAAACATTTTATATTAAGGAAACAGGAAGAGAGAGAAGGGAGTTAACGAGGTTTGGACAGTTTTAACTTAGAAGACAAGCTATTCTTACTCACATATATTGTAGATTGATGTTTTTCACAAATGCCTGATGGGACACAAACCTTAAGCCTGAATCCACCACAGTCCTGCGAAAATATATAAAACTTAGAGTAGCTAATTTAAAATACAATTAAAAGAATAACAATAATTTTTAAAATAAGAATGTGGATGAAATAACTAGGCTGAACTGCAAGCTCTACAGCTGTCTTCTATAATGCAAAATGTTAGCCCTACTCTTTCATGAGGTATGTAAATGTTTCTGCATGAGAAATAAAGAAATATAATTATTTCATATACTCACAGATTTTTAAGTCCAACATAAAATCCAGCTTCATTGTCATTGATACTTTCTAATTTTTGCTGGTTTGCAATGTAACTGTTGAAAAAGACAAAAAACAAAGTAAGAAAGTGGCTCCTTCCATGGCTTTGATTGATGAGAAGTCAACTATGAAGTCTGAAAGCCAGAAGTGGTTGCTAATCTATTGTACTGTGTTTGGTTTACATGACAAGGTTTTGGAAGCAGGAGGGGCAGCATGGGTGGCTTATGTGAGAAGATGCCAGAAACTTCCCCCATGTTGAACAGAGCCAGTTCCAGATGTCTCCAAGACAGACTCACCTCTGGCCAAAGCTGAGCAGATCAGTGATACTGATGGTGACACTGTGATAACATATTTAAGAAAGAGCAAAAACTGCTGCACAGCAGCTGGGAGAGATGAGCAAGAAAAATGTGAGAGAAACAACTCTGCAGACACTAAGGTCAGAGAAGAAGGAGGGAGAGGAGGTGTTCCAGGTGCTGGAGCAGAGATTCCCCTGCAGCACATGGTGAAGACCATTGTTGCCAGATGAAAAATTGTTTACACCTGGTGGGTTAATACAATGCTTATTCTTCAAAAACCACTGGCCTATGGAACTGCACAATGCTTATTCTGTGGGATCATGTTAAACATTGACCAAGAAGAACTGGAGAGTAACCAGCCCAGTTATGTCAACTTTTCACCAGTTCACTGGGTGGTCAAGTATGACTTTGGGGTTGCTGACCACAAGGGACCACCAAAGAGACCCCCAGGACAAAAGAACGCATGTGCTGACAGGAAGGAACATACGTTAAGGATTTTGGGGAAATTATTATCATATGTATGTTTATTCCAGGAAAATCAGTGAATATGCATGTAAAATATGATATATAAACAGCTTTTCCTGTACTTGTCATGCATGATATTTGGGAGGAGATATCCCTTTGTGCATCTGGCCTAATAAAGTATGCCTGTTTCTTAATGCTACATTGCTATTAAGGAGTTTTATTTTTACCAATTTCTGGTAACAACATGATGAAGCAGGTTGTTCCCCCTGCAGCCCATGGAAGACCATGGTGGAGCAGATATCCACCTGCAGCTCGTGGAGGACCCCACTCTGGAGCAGGTGGATGTTTCCTGAAGGAAACTGTGACCCTGTAGAAAGCCTATGCAGGAGCAGGTCTTCTGTCAGGACATGTGACCCTGGAGAGAACCTATGCTGGAACAGTCCATTCCTGAAGGGCTGTACCCTGTGGAAATGGCCCATGCTGGAACAGTTCATGAAGGACTGTATCCTATGGGAGGGACTCCATGCTGGAGCAGGGGAAGAGCACAAGGAGGGAGGAGCAACTAAGACGAAGGGTTATGAATTGACCATAATCCTCGTTCCCCATCCTTGTGCACCACTTGGGGAGGAGGCAGACAAGTGGGGAGTGAAATTGAACCTGGGAAGAAGGGAGGGGTGGAGGGAAGCTGTATTTTAGATTTGGCTTTATTTCTAATTATCCTATACTGATATAATTGGCAATAATTTAAATTAATTTCCTAAAGTCAGGCCTGTTTTGCCGATGGCAGTAATTGCTGGGTGATCTCCCTGTCCTTAGCTCGACCCATGAACTTTTCATTATATTTTTTTCTCCTTGTCCGGTTGAGATGTAGTGATAGAGCAGCTTGGTGGGCATCTAACAGCCTGCCAAGGTCAACCCACCACATGCAATTAACCCTGAGCTCTAGTTAAAGCATCTGCAAAGCAAAAGTGCTCATAAAAATGTTCATCGTTTATTATTGTAGTATGGGGCTGTTGGAGGATGAGTTGAGTTTTGCACATGGGAAATGAGTTCATTAAGGAAAGAAGTCACCCTGAAGACACAATAAAGCTGCATTACAGTGTCACTTTTCCAGGACACTGCTTCATGGGTTTTACAACAGGAAAAGGGACAACTTTCATGGTAGTAGTGCAGTTGCTCTTAACTTAATCACTTGTTAAATTCATTTTCTTCCTTTCCCAAAGTAGTTGCGGGCTTGTTTTTTAAGGTGTGGCAATAGGAAAACAGAAGAAAGGGAGGTTACACTTCATTATATTACATACGCAAATGGAATTAAGACAAACTGTCGTAATAGACCAAAGTACTGTCAGTCCTCTCACATCGTGAATTTCTGTTTGAACCCCAAAGAGATGTGGGAATGCCAGCTAATCTTTTGTATGATTACCATGCAAGATCTATGAATGACCAGTGATATCCCACAGATTGGAAATGAAAATGTTGTACAGATAATACAGGGGATGATACATAGCTTCTCTGTTTTGCAGACAGAAAAAAGTTTCACAGTGCAAATCATGCTGTCTGGGAAGGAGGAATCAGAGGAAAGTGCAATTCAACTGACATTATGAGCAGAAACATAATTCTGATGTGGGAAATCACCTTGTCAAAGAGTCCATGCATTTCAAAAGATAACCCCAGTCACAGACAAAATGAAACTGAGATTCATTTGTATTTTCATAAGTATCCAGAATTAAGCAAAGCTACAATACAGTATGTTTTCATAAACAGGAGTATTTATTTTGCTAGAATAAAACTTATTTTCACTTTAAGAGTTTCTTGTATTTAAAGGAACTCTGATGAATTGGAGAAGAAAGAGTTTTACTTTCCCAAAGACAATAAAATCCACCATAGCTGCTGTTTTAGAGAAATGTTTTGTGTGCCCATGTATTGGGTCTGGCTGAGCTGGAGTTCACTTCCCCACAGCAGCCCTCCCAGTGCTGTGCTTTGCATTGGGAGTTGGAAAGGTGTTGAGAACACACCAGTGTTTTGGCTACTGCTGAGCAGTGCTGGAACAGCATCAGCGCTGGCTCTCCAACATTCCCCCCCATCAATAGGCTGGGAGTGGGCAAGATCTTGGGAGGGGAAACAACCAGGCCAACTGACCCAAATTAAGCAAAGGGATATTCCATGCCATATGACATCAGCTCAGCTATAAAAGCTAAGGAAAAGACGAGGAAGGGGCGGGGGGGCATTCATTATTAACATTTGCCTTCTGGAGCAACTGCTACACATGCTAAGGCCCTGCTTCCCAGGAAGTGGCTGAACATTGTTCGCTGATGGGAAGTAAAGAATAAACCTTTTTTTTTCCTCTTTGCTTGTGTGTGCACAACCTTTCACTTTTGCTTTAGTAAGCTGCCTTATCTCAATCCACAAATTGTTCTCCATCTTATTATCTCTCCCTTGTCCAGCTGGGAAGGGGAGTGATAGAGCGGCTTGGTGGGCAGCTGGCACCCAGCCAAGGTCAACCCACCACAGTCCACATCCCAACAGAAGCTTGAGAATCCTAAGAGGCTGGAATTCCCTCTAAGCTGCAAAGATGACTTAGGCTGCGGTCTTGCCAAGCACCAGGAAAAGCAAAAAAATTTCCCTAATGGGATTCATTGTCTCTTGTAAAAATAAAGGCAGACAAAAGACGTGATACTGGACAAAACACATTACCACAGCATCGTATTGTTGCCAGATGAAAAATTGTCTGCATCTGGTGGGATAAGGCAATGCTCAATCTTCAAAAACCACTGGCCTATGTAACTGCACAATGTCCATTCTGTAGGAAGAAAAACTGGAAAGCAACCAGCCCAGTTGTGCCAACTTTTACCAGTTCACCAGGTGGTCAGGTATGACTTTGAGGTCACCAACCACCAGGGACCACCAAAGAGACCCCCAGGACAGAAGAACGCATGCATAAAGGGGAGGGAAAATATGTTAATGATTTCGGGGAGATGATTATTATATGTATATTTATTCTGGGAAAATCAATGGATACGTATGTAAAATACAGTATATAAACAGGAACTTTTCTGTATTTGGCATGCACGATATTTCAGAGGATATATTCCCTTGTGCATCCGGCCAAATAAAGAATGCCTGATTCTTAATGCTACATTGGTGTTAAGGAGTTTTTTATTTTTACCTATTTTTGGTAAAAATATGGCATCAATAATTACTGTTCAGGGTTTCTTAGGATAAGATTAACATGGTGCACCCATTGTAAGGTATGTTTCCTATATATCTTGTGCCATTTTGGGGATTTTTAAATGCATCTGATTTCATCCCTTGGGGTTTATTAATCTATTTTTCATTTGTTGGTTGATTTATGCATTTTGCCAAGTAAAAACTGAAAAGTCTAGTAAAGACTATCAGTCCTTCCATTTGAGAGTTCTGTAAGTAGATGATCTTACTGCCTCTGAATTTTCCTTGAAGAAGAACAGAGGATTTCATTCTCATTTTGAGACTTAAGACAGACTCAGCCTTAAGACTTAGACCTCATCATGCTAAAAGGAAGAAATGTCAAAGGTATCTTCCTCAATTTCTTCTCAACATTCAACAAATGAGAACCCTGCAAGACCATGTAATGGATAAGTGAATGATAATGTTGGCTTTCGCATATATGAATTTAACATTTACCAATGATAATGTGCTATGTAGAAATAATAAAATATAGTTAAGTAAAAACAAGACTAAAGTGAATAGTAACTTTGAAATAGTTGTAACAGATACATGGTAAATATCCTTAAGCTAACAAAACATGGTAATAAATATCTTTAAGCTAAACAATTCAAGACAACAAAAGATAAACTGTGTACATCCTGGAGTTTGTTTTCTCACCAGAAAAATCAGGAAAGACACCAAAACTCCCAGAGGAAGGATCGATCACAAATCAAACAAGAAAAGACAGATACCTGAATTCCTGAAATAACACAAGACTACACAATGCTCGGACCGACGTCACCCTGGTGGAGCGGTGGGAAAGGGGGAAATGAGTAAAGTGTAAATTACCTTTTGAGCCTCATGAATATGCAACAGTCTAAGGATACTTAAACCACAGTAGAATGAATGAAAAACCGCGCCTCTGGCAAGCTTTGCCAAGTGCCCAGCGCTGTTTGCCTTTGTTTTACTAATAAATATTCAATATTATGCTATTAAAATTTCGGCCTACGCGTTCGTTTATAACAAACCCCCACCCACAAACGCGGAGGAGGTCCCCCTAATTGTCCCAGGGAACAAAGACAAAAATGGCGGAGTGCCCTCTCTGGGCCACGCAGCCAAGAGAGAGAACAAAGGATACGACACAGCAAACGAGCCTCTGCAGTTCCCAAACTCCCTCCTCCCCAAAAAACAAACAATGGGAGCAGGGGAAAACAAAACCTGGAAAAACTACTTCTGTCCAAAAAGAGTCAATGCTGCCAGGGAGCTGATGCAGGCTCTCGTGTGGCAGTTCGGCAGGCTTCCTCTCTATCCCTCTCTGCCTTTTCCTTAGCTGGCTGGATCCAGCCGGTGTCAGCACTGCAACCTCCAAGCCGCTGGTGTCAGTGCTGGTCTCTCAGATCCCTGTTCCGATGGGGGAGAGAGGAAGAAAATGGACTCCTGAGCACCAAACAATGGTGGCCCAACCCCGACTGGCTCCGGCTTCGTGCTGTGGACAGGTGTTGCAAAATTCACTCTGAAACAGTTTTGGATTGCGAAATTCAGCTTCTTGGGTTGCTACTGTTGCCAGCCCGGAGACCGGCCCAAAGCAACCCCCTCTGGAGCCTAGAGAGAAACGAAAGAAGGCTTCTGCCTTGTGCTGCCTCAGCCCTCACCCTATAAGAACTAAAGGGAAGGTGCAAGAGCCACGAGGCAAGAGAGCTCTGCCTGAGTGCCCTGACCTTAAAACGACCGGTACCCGCCCTGGCCCCATGGTGCTGTTTCCAGACGCACCACCGGGTCTTAAAGAGATAGTAACAATTTGGGGCACAGATAGATATGGAATACAATAACATATTGGGTTACCCAGAACAGCCTAAACCAGTGTAAAAGAGCTCAGCTCTACTGAAGTTAATGAAGCAACCACAATTTGCACCAGATTAAGATATGAGTGGGAGCAAATCATCTATTAAAAAACAGTCAGTATTCATCCATTAGGGAACAAACAAACAAACAAACAAAAGGAATTTGGAATGATGAAGCAACATAAATTCATAATCTTTTTTCCCTTTCTCTTATTGCATCCCTTAAAAAATAATAACAAAAAAATAGTTTCACACTTTACTCTGAGCTGGTACTAGGCTGCCTATGCTGAGTAATTTCTGACTTTCCATAATTGTACTTCAAGTAGGGAGAAGAAATTTTGTCTAAGTGCAACTACAAATTGCTCAAAATAATAACTGTTATTCAATACATTTGTATACCACCCACTTAGTACATGACAGTAAAGGAAATTTTACACAGTTGGAAATCCCTGAAGAGTAGGCAGATGTAAATTACCACAAGCAAGTCAAGTTCTCCTATGATTCCTTACTTGCTTAAAAAATCTTTTTTAAAGTTAAATCTTTGCAGATATTTCACATCAGTGAGAAAGAAGTACAATGACTGTGGATGTACACTTCAAAGGGAAGCTGTTCTTTGGTTTAATTAGAGAGGTTTAAAATAAAAAATCTTGTCTAAGTGAAGTCTATTTTTGCCTTCTTCACAACTACTCTACCTTGATGTTATTTATCATCAAACATTAATACTCTAAAAGCTACAACTTGCAGTGGGTGATGCTAAGAAATGCAATTTGCATGTCTGTCCTTAAGAATATCCAGCTTGTTATTTAATTGAACTTTTTTTACTGTAGCATAGAAGAAAAACATCCTGACTCGTCTGGCTGAAGTCACATGAGGAGCTCACACTACACACCAGAAAGTGCAGCACCACTGAAGTCTGTCAGGATATTACCCAATCGAATCACATTTATCAGCTCACAAATACCAGTTTTTTGCCTCTAACCCAAACTCTCAGCTGTCTACAATACTATTCACTTGATTATACTATAGCATTTTGTGTCTCCTTCAATGAGTCATCAGAAAACTACTTTTTCATGCCTTTAATGTCTCCTCCGAAAACTACTGACTCATTCTTGTAAAAGCATTCAGAATCATACACCTACCAACTGCACATTGTAACCTACAATAACATGCTAATCTCAATGCACTCTAACAAATTAACTATTGAATAATAACACATATATATTCATATTTCACCACTTCTGCAATATTCTGGAAAGGATATTTTAAAATCCTGTGGTAAAAGATTTAATTCTTTCTAATAGCTTTTTTTAAGGGAGTAGTCTTCATTTTCATGCATTACACATGTAAAAAACTGTACAAAGTCAGTGAAGCAACTTCTGAATTATGAAAGCATGAAAAGAAAAGAAAGCCATTTCTGTACTTTAACATTTCTGTGCTTCAACAGATCAAAAGATTTCACTTCAGCTTCTGGTGTCTCAGAGAAAGCACCCCTGCAGCCCCTCTGCCCATCCCACCAACTTTCAAATCTGACCTGTCCATTTTCTTAAATTGAAAACATTTGGTCAACAGAACTATGTCTTCCTAACATATTTGATTTTCTCTATTTTTTCTGGATTTACATGCATTAAGGTATACTACTCCATTTGGAACTATACTGGAAAACCAGCCACATGCTAGTATCAATTACATAGATGTAAGCAAATGAGACTAACTAAGCTCCAGAAATACTTGTTGCCAGAAAACTCCCTTTACGGGAAAAATATTTTTTTAATGCTAAAAAAAAATTAATTATATGTTTAGCCCTGATTCCTAAAGCTAGGGGGAAAAAAGTTCTGAAAATTAATAAATATTCCCGGGTGAAATGTTTCTGAAGTTTAGGAAAACTTTTTATTCTGAGTTATATTTTCACCTTTTTTGTGTGATTGACCCACATTGAACTGTCAGTAGATGAATTACCATTTAATGACAA
Organism: Amblyornis subalaris; assembly: GCA_018881555.1. Lineage (NCBI taxonomy): Eukaryota > Metazoa > Chordata > Aves > Passeriformes > Ptilonorhynchidae > Amblyornis > Amblyornis subalaris. The sequence continues at coordinate 258,683 of JACAXG010000297.1, forward strand.
GTCACGTGACCCTAGTCTACACTACTGTGAGAGATTTATGCAACATCCACAATTAAACACTGCAAAATTCCCTAGTGCTGTATTTTCTTACTGTTGTGGGTTAGGTTTCTCAGTGAATTTCTTCCTATTGTTGTCAGGAAGATGCTGGAAATGGGGGAGGGGGCAGCTTTCTAGGTGAACAGACAGCGACAATTTCTCTGGCATACCACTGAAATGGTTTGGGGAGGGGAGGGGAATAGAGGTTTGGCAGTTCTTAGCTGAGGATAGGCAGTTTTTTCCCTGCTGGGAGCAGAGAAGGTTGTGCGGGTTTTGGCCCTGGACTTCTCCAGCGCAGTGGCTTGGCACTGCTGTGGAGTTCTCCCTGCAGCCTGCTTGTAAGCCTGCTGCTTGCAAGAGAGAGAGAGGGTCCCGGCTGCCCCGTTGACTGATACTTCAGCGGCTGCCAGCGCCAGGAGACCAGCACAGTCCACGTGAGTGCTCCTTCCCCCCACCTCTTTCCTCTTGTCCGAGTCGCTATCATCCTTGTGGGAGGTTCTGAGCTCGCATTGGAGCGCCCCCTGCCCTGCCAGAGCCATCAGTGCTCCCTGCCAGCCGTGGTCATAACTACACCAAAAGGGAAACTTCTGTTATTGTGTTGATGTTCTGTTCTGTTATATATACATTTTATAGTAAAGAACTGTTATTCCTTTTCCTTGGGACCCCCGTAATTCTTGAAGTTATAATAATTTGGAGGGAGGGGTCTTCTTTCCATTTCAGGAAGGTTCCCGCCTTCCTAGGCAGACATTCATCTTTTAAACCAAGACTCACACAAACTCAGATATCAAAGGAAGCTCATCAAAAGATATGCTAAAGCGTACGGACATTTTCAGCACACCTGGGCTGATTTATGGTTATGCATCAAAATTATGAAAAAATTGTAGGCTAGACAAAATATTTGAACTTTATAGTATGAAATTATATTAGCTTTTTAAGATATATATATTTTACACTGTATTTTGCATAACCATGGTTAATTCAGCATAACTAAAGGGCCCTATCTCACTGCAAGGAGAGAAGGACAGCCACCACCTTGAAGATATGGACCTTTGTTTCACGGAATCTTAAAGCTATCTGCAAAGAAGAAAAAATACCCCTGGACTACGAAGATCACACCAGCATCCTAGCCCCTCTAACACATCTGGAAAATCCTCCCATTATCTGGCATCATAGATAAGGAACTGCATCAAGCTTGACTCCAGGGATGTCTAGATCAAGAAACAAGTAGATAGATAACAAGAAGGGCTTCTTCCAATACATCAGTAACAAAAGGAATGCTAGGGAAAATGTGGGGCTGCTAGTGAATGGAACAGGGACTCTTGCAACAGAGGTTGCAGAGAAGACTGAGAAACTGACCACCATTGCTTCAGTCTTCACTGCCAAGGCCAGCCCTCAGGAATCCCTGACCCAGCAGACCAGGGAGAAGGTCTGGAGAATGGAAGCTTTTCCCTTGGTTGAGGAAGATTAGGTTAGCGACCATAAGTCAGCAGTGTGCCCTTGTGGCCAAGAAGGCCAATGGGATTCTGGGGTGCATTAGGAAAAGCATTGCCAGAAGGTCGAGGGAGGTGATCCTGCCCCTTTCCTCAGCCCTGGTGAGGCATCACCTGGAGTCCTGTGTCCAGTTCTGGGCTCCTCAGCACAAGAGAGACATGGAGCTCCTGGAGCGGGTCCAACAGAGGGCTACAAAGATGATTAAGAGACTGGAACATCTCTTTTACAAGGAAAGGCTGAGGGAGTTGGGCCTGTTCAGCCTCGAGAAGAGAAGACAGAGGCGATCTTATCAATGTATATAAGTATCTGAAGGGAGGGTGTCAGAGGATGGACCAGTGTCACGGTTTGGACAAACTTAGGAGGAAGACTAAAGTAGTCTCCTCTGCAAACAACAGGGTTCTAAAACTCCCTTCCCCCCCACCTTAGGAATTTCTCGGAGGAAAGTGAAAAAAACCTGTTTATTTAACAAACCAGGGTGCTGAGGGGTGCGACGCAGGCACCAGGGGAAGGGAAGAAAAAACAAAAAATTAATAATGTTAGATAATAAACCTTTCGTGGTGGAGGAACCTGGATGAATTCAGAGTCCTTTTTCTGGGAGTGGTTTTCTGCTCTTCTTGAAGCTAGCGTATGGTGTAGGCCCCTCTCCGGGCCCAGGGTGTAGGCCTCCAATGGTGATGGTATGTAGGACGGAGCCCAGTTGTCTGTTGTACAGTTCCAAAGGAAGAAGGAGAAAAAACCACGGTCCCAGAAAAAGCTGTCTTCTTTCCTTGCCTCAGCCAGGAGGCTAGCTAAAGAGCAAAGAGTAAGTCTTTAACTCTCCGATCTCTCCTGAAAAACATAGGGCCGAGAGCTAACAGAAAAAGAAAGTAAAAGTGCTCTCTCTATCTCTCTCCTGAGAACAACAAAGCCAAGAGAGCTGGCTGCTAGAGGGGAAAAAAAAAGTAAAAGTTCCCTTCTGAACTCAGCTGCCGAAATCCACGGCTGCAGCAGCAGCAGATGATAAGCTAGGAATGTGTATGTCCTTGAAGAAGTCAAAACACAGCGCCTGGCTTCTCGACCCAGCTTAAAAGCACAGAGTTAATATTTTGCATTAAGCAGGCGATTGGGATATATAGCATCATAAAGTCAGCCCAGGACATGACCCTCAGTGGTCTCTTCCAACCTTACTCATTCTGTGATTCTGTGATGATGATGCCGTAGAATTATAGTTGATTTGCAAAACAGTAGTATGTGTGTTAAGTAGTGATTGGTCAAATCATGTTGCACCTGAATGCTTGAAAGGTATAAGAACCATGTGTAAAATCACATTCAAGGTGCTCCAATTTGAATGGGTCACCTCATGCACATTAATAAAGAATGACTCTTGTAATTCTATACTTTGTGTCCTAGCCTCTCTCCTCTGTGGGCATGGGTCAGTTGCAAAATTTTCATGACAAAACTAAGCATAAAATAAAGCTCAAGGGGTGTGAACTCACGTAGTTTGAAAATAAAGCATACAACTATATAATTTTTATATCAAGAATTCTGTTTTCAGACAGATGTAGGGATATTGGAATGATATTATGCTTTATGTGGGCACCAGTGATACAGCCAGGAGCAGTATGAGCAGCATCAAGAAGGATTAGAGCCCTGGGAGCATCAGTAAAGGACTCTGAAGTGCACGCAGTTTTTTTATCAGTCCTCCCAGTCAAAGGGAAGGGGTTTAAAAGGGCCAGTCAAACCTGGAGAATCAACAAATGGTTACAGGGCTGGTGCCACATCCAGGAGTTCAGCTTCTTAGACCATGGGATTCACTTGGAGAAACATGGTCTACTGGAGGCTGATGAGGCCCATCTGTCACAGAAGAGGAAAAGCATCTTTGGTCATAGGCCTGCCAAGATGGTGAAGAGGGCTTTAAACTAAAGTTGCTGGGGGAGAGGAACCTCAATCCATCCCACTCCTACCAGTTAGATGCCAGAGCCAGCAAGAGATGTCCAGAGTCTGGAAAGGGATCACAGGTCAGCAGAACGGCACCTGAAGGGCATCACAAAGGAATTCCAGACACTCCAGACAGAAAGTCAGCTTCATTGGGGGCCCAACTTAAATGCCTATGTGCAAACGCACGCATCATGAGGGATAAAGAGGGGGAACTAGAGACGTGAGAAAGTCTGCAGGGCTATGACTTTATTGGCATCATGGAAACATAGTGGGATGACTCCCATGACTGGAGTGTTGGAATGGAAAGATGCAGGCTCTTTAGGAAAGACAGGCAGGGAAGACGAGGAGGCAGTGTTGCCCTCTTGTCAAGGACCATCTTGAGTGCATGAGGCTCCATCTGGGAATGGTCAAGGAGTCAACCAAGAGCTTATGAGTGAGGGGGCAGGGACAGGTGACATTATAGTGGGTCTGCTACAGGCCACCCAACCAGGAAGACCAAGCCGATGAGGCCCTCTATAGACAGATAGGAACTGCCTCACATTCACAAGCCCTGGTCCTCATGGGAGACTTCAACCACCCCAACATCTGTTGGAGGGACAACACAGCAGGGCACAGACAATACAGAAGTTTCCTAGAATGCATTGATGACAACTTCCTCCTCCAAGTGATAGAGGAGCCAATGAGGAGAGGTGCTATGCTGGATCTTGTTCTCACCAACAAGGAGGGGCTGGTGGGGAATGTAAAGCTCAAGGGCAGCCTGGGCTACAGTGACCATGAAATGGTGGAGTTCAAGATCCTTATGGCAGTGAGGAGGGCACACAGCAAGCTCGCTGCCCTGGACTTCAAGAGAGCAGACTGGTCTCTTCAGGGATCTGCTTGGTAGCGTATCATGGGATAAAGCCCTGGAAGAAAGAAGGGCCTAAGAAAGCTGGTTGATATTAAAGGATTGTATCCTCCAAGCTGAGGAGCAATGCATCCCAATGAAGAGGGAATCAAGCAAAAATGCCAGCAGGCCTGCATGGATCAACAAGGAGCTCCTGGATAAAGTCAAACACAAAAAGGAAGTCTACAGAGGGTTGAAGCAGGGACAGGTAGCCTGGGAGGAATACAGAGATTGTCCAAACAGCCAGGGATGAGGTTAGGAAAGCTAAAGCTGTGATAGAATTAAACCTGGCCAGGGATGTCAAGAGCAACAAGAAAAGCTTCTATGGGCAAGCTGGTAATAAAAGGAAGACTAGGAAAAATGGAAGACCTGATTACCAAGGACATAGAGAAGGCTGAGGTACTCAACAACTTCATTGGCAAGTGCTCCAGCCACACTGCCTGAATTGCAGAAGGCAAAGGCAGGGACTGTGAGAATGTAGAACCACACAGTAGGAGAAGATCAGGTTTGAGACCATTTAAGGAATCTGAAGGTTCACAAGTCCATGGGACCTCATGAGATACATCCATGGGTCCTGAGGGAACTGGCCAAGGAAGTGGCTAAGCCACTATCCATATTTGAGAAGTGAGACATGAAATTTTAGGAATTAAGATTTTAGCTCAAGGTTAGCTTTGCTGAAATTAGTTAAAGTGAGTGTAATAAGTAAATTCAGCTGGAGTTAATTAAGGAGTTAATTATTTAGGGAGTTAGGCTTGAAATAGGTTTCTGACTGATTGATTGTTGTTTTATATTTGCTCAGCTGCGCTCATAATGAGAAACAGAAAACATCAATTATTAGATTTAAAGAAATGTAGACAATTACTAATTTTTTTATTTGAAAAATCTATTCAGAAGTAATGAAGGAAGGAACTGGAGGTCCTCCAAGGTTAAGGTCTATTGTAAAAACTCAAAAGGCAAAAAGGGCAAAGCGAGGAAGACGGGTTTTACTTCATCTTTATAAGACCCCTCCCCAAGTCTAAGACCACCGACCCATTTCAAGGAACAAACCACACATGCTTAATGACTTTTCAGCTAATTATCATATGAAGTGGAGAATGGGAGGTGTTTATGTTATAAATATGTATTTATATTTTGAATATTTAGAACTTTTGTAGATAAATAGACTCTGTATTGTTTTGTGATTCGGCACTGCATCTTAGGGAAGTATCCCACGCGGCTGCCCGGCGCCGAAATAAACATACACTTTCTAGCAACCTTGTTAGAGAGTCTTTATCCGTCATAGTTGGGTATCGATATTAGATCAATATCCATATTTTGGTAAATCAGAAGTCGTGGCAGTCCGGTAAAGTTCCCACTGACTGGAAAAGGGGAAATATAAATCTTATAGGACCTAGGGAACTACAGGCCTGTCCATCTCACCTCAGTGCCTGGAAAAATCATAGACCAGATCCTCCTGAAAATTATGCTAAGGCCTGACAAATTTGGTGGCCTTCTATGACAGGATTTACGGATGTGGTGGGAGAGAAGAGCAACTGACATCTACCTGGACTTGTGCAAAGCATTTGAGACTGTCCCACATGACATCCTAGTCTCTAAATTGGAGAGACATGGATTTGATGGCTGCACCACATGGTGGATAAGGAATTGGCTGGACAGTCGCAGTCAAAGAGTTGCAGTCAAGGGCTCAATGTCCAGGTGGAGACCAGTGATGAGTGGTGTTCCTCAGGGGTTGGTATTGGGACCGGTGCTGTTTAACATCTTTGTTGGTGACATGGACAGGGAGATTGAGTGCACCCTCAGCAAGTTTCCTGATGAGACCAAGCTGTGTGGTGTGGTCGACACTGGAGGGAAGGCATGCCATCCAGAGGGACCTTGGCAGGTGGGCCCATGTAAATCTTATGAAGTTCAACAAGTCCAAGTGCAAGGGCCTGCACCTGGGTGGGGGAAATCCCATGCAGAAATACAAGCTGGGTGGAGAATGGATTGAGAGGAGCCCTGAGAAGGATTTGGTGAGTGTTGGATGAAAAAATTAACATGAGCCAGCAATGTGCACTCACAACCCAGAAACCGTGGGCTACATCAAAAGAAGCGTGACCAGCAGGTCAAGGGAAGTGATTCTGCCCCTCTAATCCACTCTCATGACACCCCACCTGGAGTACTGCATCCAGCTCTGGAGCCCTCAATATAGGAAGGATGTGGACCTGATGGAGCAAGTCCAGAGGAGGCCACCAAGAGGATCAGAGGGCTGGAGCATCTCTCCTATGAAGACAGGCTGAGAGCTGGGGTTGTTCAACCTGGAGAAGAGAAGGCTCCAGGGAGACCTTCCAGTACCTGAAGGGAGCCTACAAGAAAGATGGAGAGAGACTATTTACAAGAGCATGGAGTGACAGGACAAGGCGGAGTGGCTTCACACTGACAGAGTAGGTTTAGACTGGATATTAGGAAGAAGTTATTTCCTGTGAGGGTGGTGAGGCACTGGAACAGGTTGCCCAGAGAGTTGTGCATGCCCCATCCCTGGAAGTGTTTAAGGTCAGGCTGGATGGAGCTCTGAGCAATCTGGTCTAGTGGAAGGTGTCCCTGCCCATGACAGGGAGAGTGGAACTAGGTGATCTTTAAGGTCCCTTCCAACCCAAACCATTCTATGATTCTATGACTGTTGTTATACTTTATGAAAATTTACTCTTTTGTGTTTATTTTCCATTTTGACATAATTTTAAGTTTTTGACAATCTTCTCTAATGGTTTTCCTTCAAACTTTGTTCTCATTGTGCATGTACCTCTTTCACAAGGTATTATTTGATATAATGGTATTCAAACTTTTTCACTATTTCTGCAAAAGCTGCTTTCTCCTTACCCACCACAATTTTCATGTCATTCTTCATTTACATTTACAGCTTTTGTCTCTGCCACTGCTTAAGAGCAGATTAATATTTTTCTCATCCTCCAGCCGATCTATCCTTATGGTTTTCCTAATTATGCAACACTGCTGCACACACCTTCCAGCATTCCTCCAATCTACACACCTTCCAGCATTCCCCCAACCCTCAGGATGGGTGTTCACCTGCAATTACATCAGATCAAGATGCTAGTTCAGTGATAAATACAACTCTAAAGAGTTGTCATCTCCTAAACCTTTTACTTTTTATACCACCTATGGAGACCAAAACTGTTTCAAGATAAACTGTTTAATAAAAATCATAACAAGATGCAAAGTGCTGAACAGCAGGCAAAAACTGCACATACAAGCATACCAAAGAGGAGGGAACGACTGCCCTGTCTCCATGCAGACATGAATGTCATGGTGAGTTGCGAGAAATGTTCAGGGCAGGGAAGATCAAAACAATCTTTCTTCCACCCCCTCCAACCTCCAGAACAAGTAGTAACTATTCCTGTAGCTATGCCACCTAGGTCCATGCCTCCCAAAAAACATGGGCTTTGGGCAGCAAGACAGCCACTGCACACAAACACGGTACAGAATCTGCAGTGATGTCTAGTGCTGAAAAAAAACCCCCAAAGCTCTATGCGGGACTAATATTTTCCCACTTTGGTATCTTTATGCCACATATGTATTTGTACCAATTCAAAATGTTTGTAAATCTGTATGAATCTAAGGTGAAAAGTGAAAACTTTTGAGTACACATATAAATACATGAGGCATATAGAGTATTCAAAATATATTTGCATTGCTACCACCCTAAACTTGAAAATACTTTGGCATATACTTAAGTACACTGCACAATTAGCCGCCACATAGAAGTTAACAGAACTGCTCCTAGTACGAGAGTTTAGTATATGTGTTTACAAGCTGAAAATCACTACATGCATTCTGTATTCCAAAAATAATTTAAAAAAATTAGGAAAAGACAAGACTTGAGGAGGGAGTAAGACATTAAAAAGCAACAGATTATTCACCTCCCTATCCACAAAGGGGATTTTACTTTCCTTAAACAGATCCATATTCACCAAATACGTTCAGATGGGGAAAAAAAAGAAGAAAAATAAAAGATGTGAGGTAGAAGACCAAAGTTTTGGGGAAAATGTTGGAAATAATTTTCAACTATTATCCAGGAATATCAGGTTCAATTCTTCCCCTTCCTGAAGGAATGCAATCCCAGTCTCCCAAAAGATTTCATACTATAAAGCAATCAAGAGATGGCAGTCTCAGCCTTACCTGTTCATGTTGTTATATTTTTTGTCATAATTGAACATTCAGTGGAGCAGGAACAGGATTCAGCTGTCTCACTATACAAATAAGTATCACAGTCACTTAGCTAAATAGACAATTCTGCTCTCTGACCCAAAAGCATGTTTAAGTATTCCACATTAACTTAGGTAACTCTGACAGGAAGAATCAAGACAAATCCGCATCTGTATGCCATATAGGATGGTAGTTAAGATGCTGACATGCAAGACCTTGGTTCAAACCCATGCTCTGAATCAAGCAGAGCAACCCTGCACAATACTCTGCTGAAATGGTTTGTTTTGGACCACACAAACATCTTACTCCACAGCATGACACTGTTTTCTAGGAGGTCTTGCTTTTTCCACTCAGTGAACTAAGTCCTCAAAGTTTTCTTAGTGGAGAGAGAAGGGAATGCTTACATCAGACAAGTAAGTAGATTTGCAGTATGAATCTAATTTAGGCCTTCTAAATCACTTCCTGGAAGAGGCAGACTCTTCATTGCTGGCAGAAGACTAGCCAACTGAGTTAAGTGTCTTTCCTACGCAGTTCACAGAGACTTGCCAGATTTTAAATGCTGAAGTCTGGGATAGTCACAGACATGCTTAGCAAGTCCAGTATATGACACTAACAGCATATGCTATGAAAAGCCCCCCATACATGTCCAATAAGTCTGACATGCCCAGTATGCACACGTGATTTATCTACATATGCTTGCTGTGCAGTCTGGCACTTGGAAAATCAAAGTTATTGCAGAAGTATGGGGAAAATTCGCGTCTTATATGCTCTTCACACAGAATACAGCATCTGACTGTATATCCATGTTACAGAAATCATCTGCTTAATATGGTCCTAATTATTTTTAATGTATGGCTCAGAAATGAAAAAAATAATTATTTTGTTTAAATCTAAACCCAAAAGATTTCTGTTGTCTTAACTGCCAAACCAAGATGAAAAATAAATAAATTGCCCAGCCCCAATTAGTGGTCTTCTAAGGGATTCTCCCATAAGAAGCTTAGAAGCACTACCATTTCACTGTTTATGTTTTGGCAATGGACAAACTTTGATTAATTGCTTGTCCTTCTTTATACATCGGACAAAGGTATATAGTGAACTAGCAAATCTAGTACAAGGTTCTGTAGCAATTGCAACTGCCATTGTTTTGCACATGAAACTACTCGGACCGGTTTGAAAGTAACCCAGCAAGAGAAATGACACCCAAACAAATACCTAGAGATTTTTTAGGTTGCAGTTACAATGTAATAGAAAGGTTACAATAAATGCAATAATACAGAAACACTGGCTTAAACCGACAGAGCCCCAGTACAACCTGGCAGTGGTTGCAGTCTTGTCAAAAGCGGTGGTCCTGTGGAAAGGTCTGGTCCTCTTGTGGAAGTTCGGGTCCTACTCTGGGTCTGCCCAGTGGTGGTGTCCCAGTCCCCAAACCCCCAGATTACATACCCTCAAAGTCCAGGCAGGAATGTTCAGCACCTCCCCCAGAGCAGGGAGTTTCACAATGGGATGATGTAAGCCTATGAGTCATAGGATATTTTGGGGAGTCCTTGATGGCCTAGGTCATTAGGGCCGTTGAGCCATTATGGCCCATTGGCAGAGATGACCCCCTTAGGCTGGGTGTAGTTATCACAGCTGAGTCAATTTGTGAACACAAAGAAAACACTACCCCGCCGTGCAGGGTTTGCCTCTTTCCCTTATCTAACACCCAGCTTGCAGCCTGTGTCGGGTGCGCACTAGACAGCTGTTGCAAACGACCCACCATTAACAGTTCATCAGGAATAATGTAGATGGGTGTAGAATACATAGTTTGGTTACATCCATTCTTTCTCCTGTAACCATGACACTACTGTGCAGGTTCATTTAAATATGGAATTATTTGAAAATTTGTAAAACACCCCTCTAAAATACTCAATCTCTACTTCCTCTTGCCTCAACATATTCAGTCTTCACACAATAGGAAAACACTTGGGATCCAAGAAATCCCCATCCAAAAATAAATCACGAAGGACTAATAAGCTTCAATATTCCTTCTCTTCCAAATTTATTAAAAAATTCTCTCTTCGAAATTAAAAGCAAAAAAATGCTTGAACAAAAGTTCTTTTCATCCTTAGCATATGCCCTCTAAACTATTCTACATTGTTGAAATGTTTCAATTCCATTGATGTTTTGCTACCAATTTTAACAAGGCCAGAATCTGAGCCATGGCTTCCCTTTATAATAAAAGGCATCTATGTATCTTGCTGGACCAGGACCAGTAGGCTTAGCAAAAACCTGATTCAAGTTACACCATTTAGACATTGCAATCTTTTAAACTGCTTTTCAAATGTCTTAGGTCTTGTGTCTGCCTTGTTTTACTTTCTCTTAGTTCTACAAATAAAATTTCTTTCTTCAGGCCCTGCTTAGAACTAAGGAATATTGATGTGAAATCTGATCTTCAATGTCAAACAAGAGTAGCTGACCTGGTATTAAATATATTTAATAATTTCAGCTATATCAGCTGTTGATAATCATCAGTCAATATAGGTCATTTTCTTCCAGGAAAAATTTGAAAAATATACATATTCACAATAGAATTTTCATGGCACAGCTCCTTTCCCACAAGTGCATTATGATTCTGTAATGTTATGGTGTATTTGGTTTGCATGGCAAGGTTTTCGGTAGCAGCAGGGGCTACAGGGGTGGCTTCTATAAGAAGTTGCTGGAAGGTTCCCCTATGTCTGACAGAGCCAATGTCAGGTGGCTCCAGGATAGACCTGCCACTGGCCAAGTCCAAGCCAATCAATGCGGTAGTAACACTTCTGTGATATTTAAGAAGGAAAAAAGCTATTAGGCAGAACCAAATTGCAGCCAGAGGAATGAGAATATGTAAGAAAAACACTTATGCAGACACCAAGGTCAGTGGAGAAGGAGGGGGAGGAGGTGCTCCAGGTGCCGGAGCTGAGATTCCCCTGCAGCCTGTGGTGAAGACCATGGTGAAGCAGCTGTGCCCCTGCAGCCCATGCAGGTCCACAGGAGTGCAGAGATCCTCCTGCAGCCTGTGGAGGGCCCCACACCGGAGCAGGTGGGTGTCTGAAGGAGGCTGTGACCCTGCGTGAAGCCTGCACTGGAGCAGAATCCTGGCAGGACCTGTGGCCCCATGGAGGCAGGAGCCCACACTGGAGCAGGTTTCCTGGTAGGACTTATGACCCCACAGGGGATCCATGCTGGAGCAGCCTGTTCCTGAAGGACTGTGCCCCGTGGAAGGGACCCACATAGGAGCAGTTCATGAAGAAATGTAGCCGGTGGGAAGGATTCACATTGGAGAAGTTTGTGGAGGACTGTCTTCTGTGGGAGGGACCCCACGCTGAAGCAGGGGAAGGAGTCCTTCTCATGAGGAGGAAGCAGTGGCAGAAACGTGATGAATTGACCATAACCCAAATTCCCATCTCCCTGCACTGCTGGGGGATGATGTAGAGAACCAGGAATGAAGTCAAGCCCAGGAAGGAGGGAGGGGTGGGGGAAGGGGTTTTTAAGATTTGAGTCTACTTCTCATTATCCTGCTCTGATTTGATTGGTAATAAATTTAATTAATATCCCCAAGTCAAGTCTGTTTTGCCCATGACAGTAACTGGTGAATGACCTCTCCTTGTCCTTAACTCATGAGCCTTTCATTATATTTTCTCTCCCCTGTCCAGTTGAGGAGGGGAGTGATAAAGCAGCTTTAGGGGGCACCTGGCATCCAGCCAAGGTAAAACCACCACATATGTTTAATAATAGCTATATAAGAAACAAGATGTCCATATGCGTATTTCAGGGGATGCTACTTTGGTTTGCTTGGCTTTATGCAGTTTCTGAAAACAGGCTCACAATAAAAAAAAAATTAAGGTGCATTCCCAGTAAATTTGATTTCAATAGCAGCTATGTGGCTACATACATTTATATAAGTAGATCTTTGTAAATGCAAAGAATGTCCAGTAATAGATTATATTTTCATCCCATGCAGCATAGGCATATGGCTTTCAAACCTCTATGAATTTATTTCACCATTTTAAATTCACATAAATGATAACTTAAGAGTGTTTCATTTTTAAAGGACAGTTTTCAGAGAGATTTTCCAAATATAACAAGCTAAAGATACATTTAACATTGATAAAATATTGAGAGGGTTTTTGAAGTTCTTTTCTCTGTTTTTCATCATTTTTATGCTTCACTACTTACTGTACTCATCCAACTTGGGCAAAGAAATTCTACTAGCCACCTATATTGACATGTTAGATGTTGCTGCAGCAACAGTTGACAAACACTGGAGAGAGAGAACTGCAATCCAAAAAGTACATTATTTTTCCCCTCTTATTTTAAAACTAATTCAAAATTAAGAAATAAAACCTTTATTTACTTATGAAAAAGCTTTTGGTTTTGAGTGATTTGAGATCTTATACTTTCAACATAAAAATTATAAAGGAAAAATAGAATCTAAAAAATCTAATAAATGTTTTCTAAAGATATTGGAAGCTGGACTCCTGGGCCTTCTCTTTTCTCATTAGTATGAAAAGAAGGGGAAGCTTCATGAAAACATTGTCTAGACCAAGGCCTCAAATTTATACAAATTACTTTCATTTTAGTATACAATCCCAAACTCTCTTAAAACTTGAGTGAATGAGGACATAGAACTAAAGGTAATGTCTTGCCAGCCCAATCCTGCACAACACTGAACACCTGAAGAATGCTGCTGTCCTCAAGCAAAATCCAGCTTCTACTATCTCAGCATGCCAGAGACAACCCCAGATAAGTTCCCAAGGAGCCCCTCACTGACTGGAAGAACAAGGTTTAAAACAAGGGATGAAAAAGGTTACCTGAGAGCAAAAAACCGCCAGAATATATAAAACCCTATGGTTTGTGATATTTGGGGTCTTTTTACAAAACTGATTTTCATGATGCTTACTTTCAACTCACCATAACCAAGAACTTTAAAGGAAGATGAAAAAAAATTGACAGATTACTAAAAGGAGCTATTGTATCACAACTGCCTAAAATCCCTTCAATAGTTTTCAGCCAATGCCTTGCATTTTACTGTATCATTTCAAAACACCAGAAATAAACATTAAATCAAGCCAAGCCATGACATCCTTCACAGCCAAAAGTATTTTTACCACAGGCTCACGACTTGTTGAATAATTGACTCTATAAATTACTTATCCTTTCCTATTTATTAACAATTCTAGAGTGCTTTATGGAGCTGCATTAGAAATTTACTTTGTAGTTCTGAAATGTATACAGTACACAACCACATCTCTCTTTTACAGGGGAAGAGCTAAAGTCACCTAGTATTTTGTTGAGAAGCAGTTCTTCCTGAAATACACCAAATAATTTCAAACCTCATTCACCTGAATAATCATAAAACAACATATTAATGACCCCATACTAGAGCTCCTAAACTAGGCCAGGAATATACTTGCACTGCAAGAAGATACTTTGATAGCAAGGAATATAAAGAGTCATGTATACTGATATATATTAACAGTACATTTTGCTTAAAGAGAAAATATTAGGTCAGGCTTTTTACAAAAAATCATGGAAACTTTTAAAGTGACTCATTTTTTATCATATCAATATTTTTGCTCAAGTGATCTGGTCAAGAATTACTCGTGTGCCATTGTACCTATAGTGTATGGATTTAATAATATTTATATATTAATTTTACTCTCACCATTCTTGCTCCTTAGTTCTTCATTTGAGCTTCAGTTGCTGATTTCATTATTTTAATTCAGGCCTCACTTTGGAGTTCAGTTTATCTCTAATAAATCAATACTACAAAACAATTATTATTATTATTATTATTATTATTATTATTATTATTATTATTATTATTATTAAGCTGTTTTATGATAAACAATTTTAGCATGGGCACATGCTTTCCAGACTAAGACCAGCACATGTCAGCACCTTAAGCAACAGGACAAAAATCTACTCTTATTGGCTGCTCATGGCTTGGACAGGTATACTGTTGGCTGGGTAAAAAACTGGCTAGATGGCTGGGCCCAGAAAGTGGTAGTGAATGGAGTTAAATCCAGCTGGCAGACAGTCACTAGTGGTGTTACCCAGGGCTCAGTGTTTAGGCTAGTCCTGTTTAATATCTTAATCAATGATGTGGTTGAGAGGATTGAGTGCACCCTCAGTAAGTCTGCAGATGACACCAAGTTGGGCGGGAGTGTTGATCTGCTTGAGGGTAGGAAGTTCAATTTTTAATTTATGTCTACAAACTAATTAAAAGGTCTTCGTGCCTTATGTTAAAAAAAGAGCATCTTAAATACATGCAATAACATCTCCTGAGAAATCCAGTAGTCCAAATTATTTTTAGATCATCAAACACAACATGCAATGTCACAGAATGATACGGTAAAAATTGCAAAGAAATGTAACATTTAACAGTGATGTTGAAAAAAAAACAGAAAATAATGAAACCTAAAAATATCAATGGAAAATGACTGGACATGTTTTAAGTTGATCATATCTAGCATATATATTTACATATGCTTTCTTTCTCTGATCTTTTAAACAGGGTTTAAGTTCTAGGGGTAAATTGCTGAGTTACCTACAAATTGAACATACTGGATAACAAGGCTAGCAAAGGTTATAAAAATGAGCAATGATGCATAACAAGCATTTTTTTTTCATTAAGCAATTCACAGAATATTAAACAAAATCTGAAACAATAACTGTTGTAACAACTTAGAAATATTACTTTATTCTCTAAGGTCCTAAAAATCTACCCAAGGTAGGCCCTATATGAGTAGAAGAAATTAATGTCTCCAGCTTTTCCCCCATGCATACATAGGGAAATGCAGTAAACTGACTATAAGAAACTGCAGAAAGGTAGCCCGAGCTAGAATTAATATGAAGTCACACCAAATTTAATGGCATTTTCACATTGTTTCTAAAGGAAACTGAAAAAGAGGAGAAAGAAGGAGAAGGGAGTTAGAAATCTGAATATATTTTGGAGGGAAATATTCTGTTATCTTTTTTTATTGAAAATGTCATAGGAAATAATGCAGAAACAGCAGGTGCTGGGGAAGATGAAAATGGACAAAACAGAGGGTTATTTTCACCATATCTGTCATCTACAAATATTGGTATCCAAAACTTTTGCTCAAGCAAGTCTCTGCAGCTTTTCTCAGGCAATGTATGTAGATTACACAGATCTGTAAAAAGGATGTAGAACTGAACACAAAAAGCTACCGGTTTCCTTTACCGAAATCATTTGCAGTCAAACAAGGTTGGAAATGACGCATGGATAAGAAGGAAAAAAATCAAACAATCAAAAAACCCCTTTGTGATAAATAAGTAAATGATAATGTTGGCTTTCACATATATGAATTTAACATTTACCAATAATAATGTGCTATGTAGAAATAGTAAAATATAGCGTGTAGAAATAATAAAAACAAGACTAAAGTGAATAGTAACTTTAAAATAGTTGTAATGGATACATGTTAATAAATATCCTTAAGCTAACAAAACATAGTAATAAATATCTTTAAGATAACAAAACATGGTAATAAATATCTTTAAGCTAAACAATTCAAGACAACAAAAGATAAACTGTGTACATCCTGGAGTTTGCTTTCTTACCAGAAAAATCAGGAAAAAACTCTGTTATCACACCAAAACTTCCAGAGGGAGAATCGATCACAAATCAAACAAGAAAAGACAGATACCTGAATTCCTGAAATAACACAATACTCGGACCGGCGACACCCTGGTGGAGCGGTGGGAAAGGAGGAAATGAGTGAAGTGTAAACTACCTTTTGGGCCTCATGAATATGCAACAGTCTAAGAGTATTTGAACCCACAGTGGAATGAATACGAGTGCGCCCCTGGCAAGATTTGCCAAGCGCCCAGCACTGTGTTTGCCTTTGTTTTACTAAYAAATATTCAATATTGCGTTACTAAAATTTCGGCCATGCGTTCGTTTATAACACCCTTCCACTTTCCTCACTGTTAATGAGGATTTCCTAATGCTCCAACACTTGCTGAGAGACAGCGCAATGTTCATTCTCCTGCAGACAGTCTTTTCTCCTTTCAGCGACTTTATAGGGAAGGGCAAAGCAGGCTCACGTGCCTATGGACAGGGCACCCACCATACTCTCCATTCACAGGAATTAACGGAGGGGGCAAAATTTTTTAAAAGAGAAATTAAAAACCTTTCCAAAACTGCTGCCGACGCAGAAGTGAGTTTTGGATGATGCACACTTCATTCCCCCCCCCCCCGTAGATACAGGAGCCGGGGACGGCAGCTCGGCTGCGTGCTTTTGCAATCCCAGGTATTTCCGCGGACCCGCGACCTCCACACCGACTTTCCCAGGAAATCGTATCGCGGGCAACTAGCATTATCATCTAAATGGGTTCCAAATTATATATCTGAGAAGTCAAGTCCTAATTAAATCACACCGGACTTTTAGGCTTCCAGCTAGAACATCAGTTCGCGGAGCAAGTGAATTTCAGCGCAGGGAACTTCCCCTCTGCCCGACGTCCCCACGTCGCTCCAGCGGCTCCATTCCCGCCACCCCCTCGCCCGGGGCTGGGGCCGGGTCGTACTCACATTTCGGTGACGTTTAAGCCTTCGGCGCTCCGCTGCGGCACGGGGAAGGAGATGATGCCTGGCGCCGGCTCCGTGCACCAGATACGAAAGGAGCTGCAGCGGCAGGACACGGGGCAGCCAAGCGCGCCCCACCAGGAGCCCAGCACCAGGCAGCACAAGCCCAACAGTCGGGCCAAGTCGGGCCCCGGCCGTCTTCGCCGCCAGGACGCCATGCCGCCCCCACTCACTCTGGCGTCGCCTCGACGTCCTCCACCTACCACCACTGCCGAGGAGCACGACCGGAGGGTGCGCAGCCTTCGGAACCGCGGACGAGTACCCCGCGTCCAGGGTTCACATGGATGCACCGCAGCCGCCCGGGGGGCTTTGCGGGGCGGCGAGATCAGGCGCTGTTGTGGGACAGAGACAGAAAAGGGTGATGAGAGGCGAGAGGGAATGCCGGCACGGCACGGCACGGCACGGCACGGCACGGCACGGCACGGCACGGCACGGCACGGCACGGCACGGCACGGCACGGCACGGCACGGCCCGCCCTAGTACCTGCCCTGGCCCCGCTGGCAGGCAGCGGCGGCCCCTGATTCGTGGTGGTTCCTGATGATGCTGCAAAATGCGCGGAGCCGCCGAGACAGGTGGCAGAGGCAGCGCTTCTACCTGCGGGGGCTCAGCCGACCGCTGTCCGCGGTAGAGAAGGAATAGAAGAAACAACGCAAGTCACGGCGGAAGCGGAAGACGGAGCTGTGCTTGTCGCTTTACGCACACCGTATCCTCCTCCCTCCAGATGTCAACAAGGAGAGAGAAAGAGGAATAGAGATGAGGAGAGACACAGGGGCAGAAAGGGGGAGAATAGAGGGGAGAACAGACGGGGAAAGAGAAAATGAAACACAGGAAAGGCAGTGACGGAGAGAGACGGAGAGAGAGACCTAGAGAGTGCAAGAGAGATATGGGGAGAGACGGCCTGAGGAGAGCAGACATGAGAGAGGGAGACAGGAAAAGATGGAGGCAGAGATGAGGAGCAAGAAAGACAATTGCCTTTTATGTGAAAGAGCTGCTGAAATGCATGGAGTTCTGTCTAGGGATGGATGATGAGCCAACTGAGAACCTATGGCTAAGGATTAAAAAGCAAACCAATACAGGCGAAATTGTATTGGGTGTCTGCTTTAGACTGCCTGATCAGTAAGAACAAGTAGATGAGGCCTTCTACAAACAACTAGAAGTAGCCTCATATTTGCAGGCCCTGTTCCTCATGAGGGACTTCAGCCACCCCAATATCTGCTGGTGTTCTACACCAGGAGAGAGTGAGAGAAAGAGAGATGGTGAGGAGTTCTTTCTGTATCTCAATGAGAAAGTCCCAACAATAAATAGCTTAATAAAATAGTTGTTAAATAAGACAAAATAAGAAGAGGAATATAAATAACACCTAAATCTTATATCCATTTTGATATTTGGAACTCCATGTTCGTGCAGAATCGGGCAGACTCTGGATGGATTTCTCCCATGACATGGGCAAATTCTGTCCATGGAGAGAGGTTCCTCCTTTTTGGTCATTCCAGTTATTATATAATTTTCTAACAAGAAAACAACTCTATTCATAAAAGAATGTTTGCATGATAACTTCTTGCTGCACTTTTAGATAAACACAAAACCATGCATGTAGTGCAATTACCAGTACCAAGTGGAAGCTCACTGAAGGCTCCTCTATTAAAACAAGCTGGCTATGTTTGTCATTTGGCCAAGGAAACTGTATAGAACAATGCAGGCCTGAAGGCCACATTATACATGCAGCACAGCACAGGCCTGGGCCTATTCAGGTTAACTGTTATGGGGATCATTAACTCCTCCATGTACAGTGGTCTCCCAGTCAGGATCCCTAAAAGTGAAGGGACAACACAGCAGGGCAGAAGCAAACAAGGAGGCTCCTGAAGAGCATCAATGATAATACCCTGACACCAATGATAGAAGGGTCAAGGCAGAGACATGCTCTGCAGGACCTCATGCTGGCAAACAAGGAGGGGCTCATTGAGAATTTGAAGACTGAAAGCAGCCTTGGCTGCAGTGTCCATGAGATGGTGGAGTTTAGTATCTTGAGAGAAGGAACCAGAGTAAAAAGGAGGCTCACAACCTGAGGGTGGAAGCAGGGAGAGGCAACCTAAGAGCAATACGGAGACATTGTCTGATCCTCTAGGGATGAAGTCAAGAAAGTTAAAGCCAAAATGGAATCTAATTTGGCCAGGGATGTCAAAGAAAACAAGAAAGGCTTCTCTAATGTTACATGTCCTGGTTATACAGGACATAGAAAGGTTGAAGTACTGAATGCCTACTTTGCCTCATACTTTACTAGCAAGACCAGACTTCAGGAATATCAGGCCCCTGAGACCAGGAGGAGAAGGCTGGAGCAAGGCAGATTTACCCTTGGTGGAACAGGATCAGGTCATGGAATACTAAAGCTAACTGGATATAGACAAGTCCATAGGCCCTGATGGGATGCACCCACAAGTGCTGAGGGAGTTGGCAGATGTCATTGCAAGACCACTCCTGAAAATCTTTGATTATAGAATCATAGAATGGTTTGGGTTGGAAGGGACCTTGAAGAGAGTTCCAACCCAATGTTCCAAGGTCATCAGGAGTAGTCAGCATTGATTCACCAAAGGGAAGTCATGCTTGACTGTATTGAGTCTGGCTGGGATGGAGTTAAATTTCTCTATATCAGCCTTCATATTGCTGTGCTTTGTAGTTGTAGCTAGAAAGGTGTTGATAACACACAGGTGTTTTGGCTACTGCTGAGCAGTGATGGCACAGCATCAAGGCTGTCTCTCTGTAAGGCCCCAACCAACTCACTGAAAGGGCTTTAAAGTGGTTCATGTACTCTGAGTTGGACGCATGGGAGAAATACCGACCAGATATTCTCAAGAGGTCAAAACAACTTTACCAGCAAACTTTAGAAAATCAGGGAACTTTGGCAAAAGATTTCGTACAACATCCAATCAACAGAAAACATTTCTCAGAGCATTAACTTGGCCCATTCAACTGAGCAAACTAAGCCCATTTGATGTTAAGTTACTCAAAATATTCCAAGAGGGAATTAGAAGAAGAAGAAAGAGAGAAAGAAAGAAAAGATATAGAAAAGGACACATATAGCTACCAACTCCTGGATTCCGGAGGTGTTCAGATAGAAACTCCAAGAGGAGGTAGGGTCAAGACAAATGTGATGGCCTTGTGCTTGGCCTTAAATACCCCTTGGCCTCCCTGGGCCCTTCCCCCAGGTAGGACTTGTGGTCATTCAGCCCCTCAGGAGCTGGATTAGGCAAGAGTGGAGCACTGCTTCCAGTGTGCCAATGATTGGCAGCTCTGGCAGTCTGGGATACTGGCTCTAGGTGGGGGGAGTGTGGGGCAGTTCACTGTCTCGCCAGGGCAAGGCCTGACCTGCCCCCTCCCCCACACACATGCATCCCAAAATGTCTCGAGATATCAATCTTTCCAGTCTCTGACACTTTCCAACCCCCCCACTCCCAAAGGCCAATAGGCTGGGGGTGGGGAAGAGGTTGGGAGGAGACACAGCTGGGACAGCTGACCCAAAGTGACCAAAGGGATATTTCATAGCATATGACATCATGGTCAGCAATAATTGCTAAGAGAAGGAGGGAGGGGGCATTAATTATAAAGGTATTTGTCTTCTGAAGCAACTGTTATGAATACTGAAGCCCTACTTCCCAGGAAGTGACTGGATGTTGCCTCCTGATGGGAAGTAGAGAATAATTTTTTTTACTTTGTTTCAATGTGTGGGCTTGCTTTTCTTTATTAAACTGACATTATTTTGACCCACCAGTTTTTCATTTTTATTCTCCCCCTTTCCCACTGAGGAGGGGAGTGAGAGTGGTTTGGTGGGCACTTGGTGGCCAGCCAAGGTCAACCTATCACAGTCTTTTTTTGGCACTGTGTTGGTTTTGCAGGGCCTGGTTTTGGTAGCGGGGGGGGGGGGGCAC
>JACAXG010000297.1:285609-352619 GCA_018881555.1 Amblyornis subalaris
AACAGTGTGCAACCAATGAGCGTAGAGATACATGAGAGGAAACCAATGAAGCATCTTCAGAGGAAGAACAAATTCAAACTGACTAATGACAATACAGTTAGAGAGAATTTCAAACCAAGCTGACCTGTTACAAAGCTTAAGACTCTGTGAGGAGGAGAAACCTAAAGTGACAGCATCTAAGAAATATTGCTCTGTGGCAAACTGCCTTTTTGATAACTAAGGTTGGGGCACCATAACACATGACCTGCTTTGCTTTCTCTCTGGCTTGGAAAAAGAGGTTAATATTTGCAGATAATGCCTACAGAAGTCTCGGCTTGTTTTCGCACTGTGTTTACTTGCCAGGGCCGCCCCGGCAGGTGCTCCTCTCTCTGGTTTTCTCCCCCTTAAATCACACGACCGCGTCTCTAGTCTGTATCAGCAAAAGCAGCCTGCGCTGGCAGCTTACCCAATTTAAAACAGTTTTATTAGCTGCTAATTAATTCACGGCATTTCGCCTTATCTCTACAGCAGCAAGGTCACCCTTTGATCTTACCCATCCATCTCTGAAGGGGGTTATTATGTTTTTTCTCCCACAAATCTCGGCTTCTCTCGGCTTCTGCTTGGCTTGGCTCCTCTGTGGCCCAAATGGCAATAGGCCAGCTTCCTCTCGGGTACAAACGGAGCGGGACCGGTGGGGGTGAGGCCGGGGCCCCCTGCCAGAGCCCCCAGGCTGTGGCCCCTGGGCCCAGGGGGGGCCACTACTGCCCGTGGGTGCAGCAGGGAACAAGTGAGGCTACTTCCTGGATGTTTTTTTAATAACATTCTTTCCACAGAGGCGTACCCTGAAATCAAGTGGCTTATACAACTGTCCATCACCTGTTTTAACCAATCAGATTTGTTCCACACCAGGTCAACCTATGACAAGTATATAAAGCAGGGGAAGAAGCAGAAAGTGGGGGACATTTGAAATTATGGCGTTTTGTCTTTCAAGGTCCCCATTATGTGTGATAGACCCCTGCTTTTCTGGAGATGGCTGAACACTTGCCTGCCAATGGGAAGTAGTGAATTAATTCCTTGTTTTGCTTTGCTTGCGTGCACAGCCTTTGCTTTACTCATTAAACTGTCTGTATCTGAACCCATGAGTTTTCTCACTTTTACTCTTTCAATTCTCTCCCCCATCCAACCAGGTGATAGTGAGCAAGTGGCTGTATGATGCTTAGTTGCCGGTGTCAGAGACTGAAATAGTTCATGCCTCAAACATTGATATAAAGTTTTGCTCATTATAACAAAAACTGTGTAGAGATGCTACAACCAAAGAAACCTCCCTGAAGATGCCTGATTGGAACTTTGGACTGAGAGTTAAGGTGCTGAGATTAGATAAAGGGAAACCCATGATTCAATCATCTCAGGCCTGTGGAGAAGTAAAACAAGGCTGGAGGAAAAACAACCCAGCAAGCGGTGCTGAGAATCTTCCCTGGCTGGGAGTGGGGGAGGCCATAGCCCACAGACCCATTTGCTGGGAGCAGGTTTGCACAGATTTCTCCCCCAGCCGAGGTGAGGGGAGCAGGTTTCGGTGTGTCGTAACCTCTGCTCAGAGGCACTGAATCCATCCTTCCTTACGCAAACTGGCTATGGAACCCCCAACTCCAGGAATACCACAACCACGGGACATTCATGTGAGAGGCAGCTGATGAGGTGTCTTAATCCATCACAGACCCCCCGAAGTGCCCCCCAGACTCATTCCTGAGGCCTTGCACCACAGGACTGCATGTGATGCAAAGTGATGCAACAGATCCAAAGTCTGCTGCAAAAGACAATGGCAAACTTGCCCCCCCCCCCCGGGGGAGGTGCCTGGATTTTCCTACCTAGCTTGAACATATATTACCCCATGGAATTCTACATTTCGTGGGGGACCTTCACCACCATGAAGATGGAGAGGATCAATGGAACATCAATTGGGATCCATGAAGTGGTGATATTTTCTTTAATCTGTCTCTTTCTGTCCTCCCACCTCTTTTTTCTATTTCTTTCTCTTCCTTTTTCTCTCTCTATCTCTTATCTACTATCAAATAAAATCTATACTATTGACACTGGCATATGATCTTGTTTGTACCTTAATTTGGGCAGAGAAATTTCTAAATTATTTTAATAACCAGACCTTAACAGCCAGCCAGGGTAAAACCACAACAGTGCCACCCCTGGGGCATGAGACAACAGCATTTTTGAATTGAGCATGCTACAGCTATAGTAGTTCTTCAGTGGCATGTGTCTGTGTGGCTCACATAGTTTGCTGTCTGCACTACTTATCTCTTTAATTTGTTGAACTTGGGAACATATTAATACAAACAAGCTCTGTGTTTTGCCCTGCCATTGATGGCCTTTCTGTGCTGGGGGAGTTATGGAGAGGGTGAAGGAATACACCTCCTTCTTCCTATCTGGGATTGATGTGGGTAATTTTATTTTGCAGGGTCCCGAGGTTCTTGTTCACCCTTATGTGAGCTGTTTAATACTGATGCCAAAGAGATTTTCGCTTTTATATTTTTTAAATATTAGTAGCCCTGTAGCCTTTTATTGTATAACTATAGATTCTTAGCTAGTAGTCTCCCTACCCCATTAGACAAAATACACTCCTAAAATCCTTCCATAATCTTGTTCCTTTAGATGCAAGGACCCCATGTCTCAGAACAGGACATTCCTAAACACCTTATCATCCTTGCTCTTCTAGGAGCCAGGGACATTTCCCTGTCCCATGTCCCCTAAAAGTATAAACAACAGTAGAGCTAGAAGTTAGGGGGGTCTCAGTGGGGGACCAAACTGGGAGGTGAAAAATCTAAGACTCTAATTGGGAGTTTGGGGTTGAATATGCAAATTTGTTAAACCTATAAAAGAATCCTGTATTAGGTGTGCATTTTTTTTGGGTGTGCATCTTGTATGCAGTTTGGCCATAAATGTACCCGAAGGCCTTCAATAAAGGTAACCGCTTTCTTTATCCCCTTAACATTGTCCAGCTTCTGATTCTAGGTGGTTTAAAGGCAACAATACTACTAATTAACACTGTTGGCTTATTGTGAGGTTTGTGGAGTCTGGTGTCATCCTGGTATAAAAGGAGATAACTTTTAGATGAGGTGGTACTGACACATACCATGAAGCAGCCAGTTCCTGGCTGGCAGGGTGTGTGAAAGGATTTGGGCAGGTTCTTATGGTGGTTATCATCTCCCATAGCCTGGGATTTTACAACTGAACTGATGCCTTTTTAGCCACCTAAAATCAGAAGCCGTACAATATTAATGTGATAAAAGCGGTTACTGTTTAATGAAGGTCTGTGAGAGACTGAGGTGTTATGGTTTATGAGTTAAACATTCTTTATGAAGAACTTTTGTGTATTTTAGCAAAACTGTAGCAAAGCAGCATCAAAAGAAAAAAAAACACTAAACCGGAGACCACTGCCACCCTGAATGGGCCCTCTGAGCTGAGGCCCTGGACTGTAAGTTGATTTGAGATAAGATGAAAATGACACCATTCTAAGGTCTGGGCTGGGGGAAAAGAATGCTTTCACAGGAGGATCCTGTCCAGCAGCTTCTGGGTGGAGGCCCTAGCCCCAGGCTTATCTGCTGCCAGGCTTGCACAGAGTCCCCCAATCCAGGGGGGATGAGGAGAGGTTTTGGGTGTGTGACGAAAAAAAGCCTTTGGTCAGAGGAATGCCCATCCTCTGCTGTGCAGCTGTGGGAGGCCCCCCACTCCGGGAAAAGCCACAACTACTGGACATGCACATGAAGGCGCAGCAGAGGGGGTGCCATGGCCCATCAAAGGCCCCCCCGAAGGGGTCCCCAGACCCTACACCAGAGCACTGCACGTGATGCAAAATGATGCAGCAGACCCTCAGTCTTGCAAGGGACAGTCTCAAGCTGTCCCCCTCAGGGGTGGTACCTGGGCGTTCCCACCTGCCCCAAGTGTATACTAATCCAATGGATTCTGTGCTTTGCGGTGCCAGTGGCGGCGCCAGGGGCCCTCACCATCCAAAGACCAGATGTAGGGATCAACAAGACGTCGTTGGGACCCACGGAGGGGTGATATGCTTCCACCTAACCCTTGTCACTCTTCCTGTCCACTTCCCCCCCTGCACACCTTTCTCTATTTCTCTTTTTCCTTCCTTCCTTCCTTCCTTTCTTCCTTTTTTTCTTTCTTTCTTTCTTTCTTTTCTTTCTTTCTTTCTTTCTCACTGTCAAATAAAATACATCAATTTTTTTGGTACCAACATCTAGCCTCGTTTGGCTTTAATCTGCTTAAAAGAATATTCGAACCTTTAGGGATCTTTCCACTTTATTCACAGAGAATTCTCTCCTGTGATTAGAGCAGATCGTAACAAGGTCCTTCAGGTACATTTATGGCAAAAATGCACACAAGATGCACACCCAAAATGCACACGTGATACAGGACTTCGACGCTTTTATAAGTTTAGCAAATTTGCATAATTGACCCCAATCTCCCAATTAGAGGTTCAGTTAATGAAGTAATTTGTCCCCCTTGGTTTGGCCTCCTACTGAAGCCCCCCCTAACTTCTAGCCTGCTTTCGTTTACACTTTATGAGACATGGGACAGTGAAATGTCCTTGGCTGCCAAAGAAGTAATATTAGAATAGGGTCTTAGGAATGTGTTTTGTCTTTCTGTCTAACAGAATAGGAAAAATACTAGCTACAAATCTATATAGTTATACAATAATAGGCTACAGAGCTACGAATATATGGAAAATTTAAAAGCAAAAATCTCTTTGGCATCATTCCCCCCTTTAGAGGCTGGACAAGGCCTTTACCTTGTCAAGTTTCTACTCTATATATTTAACCACAGTATTGACTTAGACAACTGACTATCTTACAAATACCAACTACAATTACAGCTACTATAAACAGTTCTTTTATCCAGGCCCATTTTAGTAACCATGAAGTGAGTGTGTGAGAGATATAATAAAAATTCAGTGTGTGATTTTTGAAAGCCACCTGATGTAAGATTTGAGTTTATTCCCAAATTTCGTCTAAATCCTTGCTGACTCTTCCACTCTGGTCTACATAAGAACAACAGCTGGTGTTAATGACTGCACACATGCCTCCTTGTGCGGCTAACAAGACATCCAGAGCAATTCTGTTTTGCAAAACCACGTGAGACAAACCATGTATTACTTCCTGTAAGGCCTCTATTGCATCTGAGGTTTGCTTTTCAATATGTTCAATAATGGCTGAGATGTTAACAACTGCTCTTTCTAGTTCAATTACTCCTAAAGAGGGAATGAGAGCCCTAATTATAGCATGGAAAACTGTGGGACGCTCAACGAGGAAATTAGTGCATATTTTCATCCTCCTTACATAAGTTCTCATCCACCCTCTTTGTTCCTCAGTGTGATCAAATATTTGTTGCCTTCTGATAAGAAGACAAGGCGACCTGGTTTCAAGAGTCTAGCACGGTAGCCCCGCTTACCCCGTGGCCACTCGGGCCATGGACGCACAGACACCAACGTGGTGGATGGTCAAAATGGCATTTATTATCTTATCTCATGAGGTTAAATAGTCGAGGGGCTTCACTACGTCAGGAAAAGGGGACTGTGGGATAGCTGGAGTTAGTAAGGAGTGGAAAACTACWGAGGTTAGAGGGGTCTGCATGCTCTTATCACAAAGGAATGAAGGGAGGTGAGATTCCTTRCTGCTCCTGCTTTCCGTTACATCGCGTGATCTTCCGTCCGCCTGTCCCTTTCTACCACAAATATTGTTATGTTTGGAATTACAGCCCCAAAGGCACAAGCCCGATCTTTATCTAAGGGAAAAAACCTTCCAGGCCTCATTTTCACATATTCAATACCACCCTGACCCCTGTGGGGGAACCATTCTCCAAGATGTCCATGCCAATCCTGTTATGGGTTTTGGTTTTACCTTTACTTTTGATTCTGTTTCACGATAATATGGATGGAGAATGGCCTTTCCTGTGATATTAACAATCACACGGGGAACTGTATAATTTTCATGATCAATTAGACTGCTTAGGGTCATAGACAGGTAGGTCTTAGCGACTTGTTCCCATTTCTTGGAATGGTTTGTCTTCATTAGCACACCAATCAATGGCCAGTTACTTGTCCCATCATTTGTTGGCATTTGAGTACAAATCCAACAGTTATTCTTATGAAGAGCTTTGGATACATTTTGGACCAGAGTCACATGCAAATTTTGGTTCCAAACCCGAATCATGGTTACCAACTGTGCAGATAACAGACATAAAAAGAAAAATTTAGATGACATCATCCTCGTTTGTATCAGTCTCGGTTTTCCCAATTGTTTCAGGAGCAGAAGCCTTTTTAACTCAGGAGTAGTGAATCCAGCGACCTTGACTGCAGTGAGGGTAGTCAGTAGAACGTGGAACAGTCCTCTCCACTTGACTTGTAAAGGCTCACTGTCCCATCATTTAACATAGACCCAGTCTCCAGGCTGGAATGGATGAGCAGGTGCATTCAGTCCTATGGGTCTGGATAACACGATGAATCTCTGGAGCTTCTGCAAAGTGGAACCTAAAGCCATCAGATATTTCTGTAAATCAAGTTTCCCCCTCATATGAATTTCTCCCTGAATATGTGGAATTTGATAAGGCCTGCCATATAATATTTCATAGGGACTTATGTTGTCCCTCCAGCTTGGTTGTATGCGAATTCTCAGTAAGGCTATAGGCAAGGCCTGAACCCATGTCATAGATGTCTCTTGAAAAATTTTGCTAATTTGTGTTTTAAGGATTCCATTCATACTTTCAACTTTGCCACTTGCTTGGAGTCTGTAGGGTGTGTGCAGATCCCAAGTAATTCCCAAAATTCGGCTAACTTCCCCAACCACTATTGCAACAAAGTGTGGTCCTCTATCTGATGACAACCCTAAAGAAACCCCAAACCTTGGAATTCTATGATTGAGCAAAACTTTCACCACCTCTTTTGCTGTGTTAGTGTGACAGGGGTAAAATTCAGGCCATCTGCTGAAAGTGTCAACCAATACCAATATTTACCTGTATCCCTCTTTGCGTGGTAACTCAGCAAAATCTTTGCCAATAATCTCCAGGAAGATCCCCTGCCTTTGTTACTCCTAACACAACTCTCTTGCTCATATCAGGATTATTTCGACTGCAGATTTCACATTTGCTTTCTATAGATTGTATAACATTGGTCATTCCCCTTCCTATTGCTACCTTCCTCAGATGTTTCAAAAGGTTTTCTGTTCCCCAATGGGTGCCCCCATGTTCTCGCCGAGCTATCTCCTGAAGGGTCAGGGGTGGGACTACAACCTGTCCTACTGGTGGGACAGCCCCACTCACTTTCTTTGATTTCAGCTTTAAGGAACTTAATTAACTTGTGGTCCCTCTGATCATACTTTGGGGTAGACCCTGACAGATCAATTTCTTTTTGTGGTACCACTGCAAGAATGCCTTTTCCTGCAACTCCTTTTGCTGTTTCATCAGCAAAGCGATTTCCCAATTCAGGAGTGGTTTTCCCTTTTCGGTGACCCCTACAATGCATGATAGCTACCTCTGTAGGTTTCCAAATACTCTGCAGGATCTGTTCAGCATGTTTGATCTCACTACCTTGAGTGGTCAGCAGTCGTCTTTCCTTCCAGATGGCTCCATGGGCATGGACAACACTAAATGCATATTTAGAGTCAGTCCATACGTTTACCTTCTTTCCTTCGCTCAGTTCTAGAGCCCTCGTCAATGCAATCAGTTCAGCTTTCTGTGATGATACATCTGGTGGCAAGGCCTTTGCCTCAGTTACCTTGTCCGTGGTTGTTACTGCATAACCTGTCATTCGCTTACCATCTCTCATGAAGCTGCTTCCATCTGTGTATAGGTCATGGTTTGACCCGGTGTGAGACAAATTTGATTGGTTATAAACAGGTAAAGGACAGTTCTATGAGACACTTAGTGTTCATGTGACATCTCTGTGAAAGGAATGTTATAAAAAACATCTAGGAAGTCACGCAGGACTTCCTCACTTCCTCTCTTGCTCCCTTGCTGTCTGCTGACCCACGAGAGGGAGAGGCTTCGCCCCCACCCCCAGGCCAGGGGCCCACGGGCCGAGGGGCCGGCAGGGGCAGCCGGCCTCACCCTCCACCGGTCCTATGCCATTTTGGACCCAAGAGGAGCTGGTCTATTCCCATCTGGACCAAGGCCAAGCCGAGAAAAGCTGAAAGAAGCTAAGCCGAGCAGAGCTACGCAGAGAGAGCCGAGATTTTGCCAGAGAAGAAAAATACTCCCTTTTGGAGGTGTATGGGTGAGATCGAAGAGTGACCTTGTTGTTCTAGATAACAGATTATTAGCAGTCAAGAGACTTACTCGAAATTTGGATGGCTGCCAGTGCAGAGCATACGGGGGGGAAAGGAGCCTTGGGCCTGAGCTCGGGAAGCAAGCCTCATACATTAAGCAAGCATTATCTTATGGGAGCATGTAAACTGTTATAAATACTTCTGTAGGCATTTTCTGCAAATATTAACTTCTTCTCTAAGCTAGAGAGAAAGGAAAGCAGTCACGTGAAAGACTAAATATGGAGACCAGCAGCCAAACGGAAGAGAAGACAAGGAGTGGCAGGAAGTGCCAGGGAAGCCATCTTTACCAGCATCGAGATCCATCTTTTTCTGTGAGCTGTGCTGTGTGATCTGAAGTAATACCAAACTAAATATCTTTTTAAAACACAATTTAGACATGGGGGAGTTTGAAATTTGCAGCCTAAAATAAGAACATTTTTATGTTGTGTGCAGATGAAATTTGCAGCCTTTGGAGATTATGAGTAAAAGCAGGAGACTGTGCCTTTGGTGCCTTTAGGCTGGAATGACTTCCTCTTAAAATGTTTAACCCCATCAGACTTTTCTTGTGACCCACAAACTGCGGAGTGTTTGTGGGAGAGAGGATACACCACTGCAAAAACCTGGGCGGGCTGTGGTGTTTCTGGAAGGTTTGGAACCACGCTGAAGACACTTCTTAGGGAACTGTCTTCCGTGGGATGGATCCCACTACACTACAGAAAGAACTCTCTTTATCCCATAAACTGGCAATAAGAACTCTTAATCATAAGATCAGAATCTCATGTTTGTCCTTTGCGTGATCAGTGAGAAAGATTGGAATGTATCGGGAGGAGAATGATATTTGTACATTATGCCTTAATATTTTTCATTATTTTTCATTCTTTCTATTCTTAGTAGAGTTAGTAAATAAATTATTTAATCATTTTCCAAGTTTGCAGCCTGTTTTTGCTGTCTCCTCTCCTCTGAAGAGCTAAGCGTGGGGCTCTGGAGTTTGCCTCCAGGTTAACCCTTGACAGTATAGTTCCAAATCTGGGTTTTCTAGAGACACGTCCTTCAGGTCTGGTCTGCTGGAATAGGCCTCTTCTATTGTTTGTAAACAATCATGCTCAGGCACATCGTCAATTGATGTGGGGGACAGACATACAGCAGGGTTATCAACAGAAGTTGTTTTCAGGGTAACATCATCCTGTTCTAACAACACAGATTGATATTTAAGCATCCTGCTAGGGGACAGCCAATGGGTCCCCTTTTGTTCCAGTACAGTTAGTACTGCATGGGGTACATACACTACAATGTGTTGCCCAAGGGTGAGTTTCTGGGCCTCTTGGTCAAGATGACAGTAGCCGCCACAGCTTTCAAACACCCAGACCACACTTGGCTAACATTGTCTAGCTGTTTCAAAAAGTAGGCCACAGCCCTTCGCTGGTTTCCGAGTTGCTGCGCCAGTACGCCCAGAGCGACATTCAGTCGCTCATGTGTAGAGTTCAAAGGGCTTAGTTAATTCTGGTAGTCCCAGTGCTGGAGCTGACATCAGAATGTTTCAGGTGTTTAAATGCAGCCCTTGTGCTCTCTGTCCATATGATAATTCCCTTTTCGGCTGCTTGTAGTGCTCCATACAGGGGTTTTACCAGGAGTCCGTAATTTGGTATCCATAAGCGACACCAACCTACCATTCCCAGGAAAGTTTGTATCTCTCTCACGGTGTGGGGCTCTGGAAGATGACAGATGGCTTCCTTCTGTTCTCTGCTGAGTTGTCAATGTCCACGGAAGATCTCAAGCCCCAAAAAAACTACTGCTTCCTTGGCAACCTGTGCCTTCTCTTGTTACTCTACACCCACTCAGTCCCAAAAAGTATAACAAGCTTATAGTGAGTTGGATATAGTTATCTTGGGTTTTAGCTGCTATTAAGATATCATCAACATATTGAAAAATAACCCCTCCTGGTTCTTGTCTTATCCAGTCCTCCAACTCCTTTGCTAGCTGGTTTCCGAATATTGTTGGGCTGTTCTTGAAACAATGGGGTAAGACTGTCCAGGTAAGTTGGCTTTTTCTCCCCATTTCAGGATTTTTCTCACTCAAAAGCAAAAAGCTCTTGACTACTCTTATGCACAGGAATGAAGAAAAAGGCATCCTTAAGGTCTAAGACAGTGAACCACCCTAATTCATCTGTCAGTGTGGTCAAAAGAGTGTAGGGGTTTGTTACAACTGGGTGTATGTCCTCTGTTATTTTGTTAATTGCCCTTAAATTCTGCACTAATCAGTAGCTTCTGCCATCAGCTTTCTTTACTGGAAGGATAGGGGTGTTATATCTAGACTCACATTCCACCAATAACCCAAATTTAAGGAACTTTTCAATTATAAGTGCCAATCCCCTTTTGTAGCTATGGTGCAGCCTGAGCCCTGTGAAAGGGGGCTCAGAATGGGTAGAGGAATCAGTAGCATAGCTACATGCGTTTACTTTATGCTTTCTCCTCCGTCATAGAACCTTAAGCTTTGTAACAGGTTAGCTTGATTTGAAATTCCCCCTAACTATATTGTTATTAGTCCGTTTAAATTTGTTCCTCCTCTGAGATGTTTCATTGGTTTTCTCTCATGTATCTGTATTCTCTGATTGGCTAAGCTTTGTTATCCCTACCCCTTAAAGCGGCAGAGACAGAGCGAAAAGCTGTCTCTCTGCTAACCCCCTTCAAGACATGCACCCTGCCCTCCAGGGCAGAGAAAATAAAGCTTGGAATATAGTTGCAGAGGTCCGTCTCTCTCATCTCTTTTGCCTTCGCTGCTGCCTTATAAAACTGCCTGCTGTGAAAAGCTGTCAGACCAAACAGACTGAGACCGAAAACCTCAGTTAATCCATTCGTTACTGCTTCTGTGGACTGAGAACCCAGGAGGTCGCGGACCCAGCTGGATCCAGGCAAGGGCAGGAAACGCGACACCCTATGACTTTGTAATTTTAAAGGATATTGTTTTTGCCTTACCCGTGTGTGGCTCCTGGTTTGAGTGCAGTGATCACAGGCTCTGCTTGTTTGGATCTGGCTGGAATGCCATTGGCCCACACTATTGGAATGACAGCGTTTTCAACTTCTTTGGGAGTTTCGCCACAGTTTTCCTGTATGAAAAGTGCAGCTACTTCGACAAATTTAGTTTCAGGAATTATAATTTGTAGTCCCCCTCCTTTGCAAAATTTAATTTCCGCTTCTAACTTCTCCAGTAAATCCCTCCCTGGCAACAGCTTGGGAGAATTCAGCAAATAGAGGAATTGGTGAGTTACCCAGTGTTTCCCCAATTTGAATTTTAAAGGTTGGAAGAAAGGCCATGTTTTGCTTACCCCTGTGGCACCAGTGACATTTACAGTATCTTGACTCAGTTTCCCTTCTAAAGTATTTAACACAGAATATGTTGCCCTGCTATCCACCAAAAATTCAATGTTGTCTTTCCCTAGCTTTGCTATAACCAAAGGGTCCGCTAAGGAAATCCTTTGGTCCTCCTCATTCCAGGCCCACAGCTAGTTCAGGAGCTGGGCCTGGGGGTTTCTTTTTCAACATTGGACACTTATTTTTCAAGTGTCCCTTTTTTTAAAAAAAGCACACTGATCTTTATCAAGAGGGGAAGAAGCACTCCTTTTTGATGTCTTAGATGACGTCTCCTGATCACTCCTCTTACTGTGCTGGTGTTTGTCCCTGTCTTTCCCATCCCTGTTTCAATACGCTGTCCAAG
Source organism: Amblyornis subalaris (assembly GCA_018881555.1). Classification (NCBI taxonomy): domain Eukaryota; kingdom Metazoa; phylum Chordata; class Aves; order Passeriformes; family Ptilonorhynchidae; genus Amblyornis; species Amblyornis subalaris. Next base: position 297,618 of record JACAXG010000297.1, read on the forward strand.
CCACCTGTCTTGGTTTAAAAGACAGGTGTCTGCCAAGGAAGGCGGGAACCTTCCTGGAATCGAAAAGATGATCCCCCTCCCTCCAAATTATTATAACCTTGAAATTACGGGGCTTTCAGGCAAAGATATGGGAAAAGGAATAACAGTTTTTTACTAGGATATATATAACAAGACAGATAAACAGCAACAACAAAGAAACAGAAAACCCAATAACAGCCTTTTCTTGCCTGTTGAGCAATTTCCCGTGGTGTAGTTGTTATCACAACTGGCATAGGGCACTGTCGGTTCCCAGTGAGGTGACAGTTGCAGTGACTCTCGCAGCTGGCAGGGGGCACTGGTGGGCCCAGGTAAGGCAGGGCAGGTGCGATGGTTCTGCCACAGCTGCAGGGGTTACTGTGGCGTGAGCATGGCCATTTCTCCATGTGGCAGGCAGCTTGGGGACGGGGGGAAGGAGGGGAGACGGCTTCCCTCATGCAGAAAACACAGCAGATCATAGTCTCAGAGCCCAACACACAGGGGTAGTCGCGGCAACACGCAGCAGGCAGGGGCCCAGCTGGAAGTGGCCCCAGTCCTGGATCTCAGCACAGGAGCAGCTGCTGCAGCAGAAAAACCGAGCGGGCAGACCTGAGATGGCTAGCTGAGCTACAGTGTAGCAGAGCAGTCGAATGCTCCCTGCAAAACATGCGACTGTTCTCTGTTCCCAACTGGGCACAGACTGACCCACCCCCAGCTAAGAGACATCTATGTCACAATGTAGCAGTACTCCGGCTCAATACACACACACATTCGCACACGTGGCCCTGCTGCCCCGATCCCAAACTGGAAGAGAGAGACACAACTCCTGGCCCCAACCCCACTAGGATCCTGGGCCGATCCCACACATCTCGCGATATCCCCGAGCTGGGAAGGGGGAAGGGGGAAGGGGAAAGAAAGAGAAACAGTTACAATTTTGGGCACAACTTGAAGATGGGATAACAATCCCCAAGTCACCATGTCTAACAATTTACCTATATCTTGCCTCTCATTCATCTTTTGCAGCATTTTCCTTATATCGTCTGAAGATTGGCCTACAAACAGGTAGATTAGGTGGGCCTTTCCTTCAGTTGAATGGAGATTTATATTTGTGTATTTGCATGCAGTCTCTCTTAACCTATTCAAAAAGTCTATTGGGGATTCATTCTCATCTTGTTTTACTTTGTATAATTTAAAGCAATTCATAGCTTTGGGAGTAGCATGTTTCATTCCATAAGCCACCCAATTTTGATAATGTTTTAACCTTTCCATTTGTTCTAGCACATTAGGGTCCCACCTTGGGTCATCTGAAGGGAAGATCTCATCAACTGTCTCTTGAATAACTCCACCTGCTATTTGCGTCTCTATGGCAGACCTAATAGCCCTTTTAACCATCTCTCTTTCAGTTGCATCAAGCAATGTGTCCATCATACCATCTAAGTGACTCCAATCTGAATTCTGCATCTTAATTGCTTTCTCTACAAAATTAGCTCCCTTTTCTGGATTTTCTTTGTACTTTCCAACTGAGGCCTTCCACTGCTTCAGCTCAACAAGAGAAAAGGGAACCTTAATATAGACAGGACCCTGATTACCGACTACCTGCCTCAAAGGGGCTTGTATAGATGGTTCTTCCTTTGTAGATCTAGTACGTTTAGCTACAGGACTGGGTGTGTAGAGGTGTCTGAGCCTGCAGCAGAGAGTGCTGCAGTGTTTGAGCCAGCCACAGGAGTGACCGAGCAGCCTATTATTTCTTGTTCCCTTATAAGGTTCAGTTCTAGAGTGTTCTCCCTTACTCGGCATCCCATTTATTCCTGTACCCCACTCCTCCCCTCGTTTGCCCCTATTGGTTGAAGTTGTATTACCCCGCCTTCTCTCCACCCCCTGACCCTCAACCCATTGGTCCCTGTTGTCTCTCCACCCCCACTACCCCTGGGATAAAACCCTAAGTCCTCCATTGTTCTGGGTTCTCTCCTTCCCTGACGATTCATGGAATAAACCTATTTCGTGGAACACATAAGGAGAACCCCTCCGACTCTTTGCCTCAACTAAGTACGCATATGTGTGTGTGCGTGTGTGTGTGCACTGCCGAACGCGTCACGGCACCGCCGGACAAATGCCACGCTTTCAGGAAGACTGCAAGGGACCCTAAAACCCATCCAGGATTATTTTTTTATTTATAACAACAAATGGCGCATCAACATGGGGCACCCTGAGGACAGTCTCTGAAGATGTGTGCATCCGGCGTCGCTGCTACCCCGAAGGAAGATCTACGTTTTATTAGGTCTTGCCTGAGAGGCGGCCGACAACCCTCCAAAGGCACCTAGGAGGTGACCGGAGGACCGGCCAGGAATTGAGGACCCCTCCGAGAGAGTTTTTTTTGACCCAGTTGGTGAGTGTGAAAAATATCGGGTCTTTTTTCTATCTTTTTGTTAATCCTTTTCCTCTCGGTGGTGGGAAGAGTTTTCTGGGTGTGATGGGTACTGGATTAACCTGTCCCCAGAGGGAGGTTTTTAACCAAACTGAGCGAGTCCTTACTCGGGAAACTTTTCGTTTTTCGAAGGGAGACTTCAAATGTTTCGTTCTTTGGTTATTTAAATATTTTCCTAGTATTTCCTGTGATGTAGTTTTATTTGTCATTATCGTAGTATATCTTAAGGGTATTAGGAAACATTCGGGTTCTGTTAATCCCCAGTTAAAAGACTCTCCCCCGCTTCCCTCTCTGTGTATTCCTCAACCCTTTTCCCCCTCTCAGGAGAGACTTGGAGACAGATTCCACTCAAGGGCACAGGGCTGCTACCGACTCCCTGACGTCTCCCGGTCTCCCCTGTCCCCTTCTCGAAATGGGCTTGATCACCCCATCTCGAGCTCTCTCCAAACCCTCTTACCTGTACCCACTTCCCCGGTTTCGTCTCCCCCTGTTTTTACCCAAAATGCCACCGACCACGTGGCGGCGACTCAAAATGGCACTGACTACGTGGCGCCAGTCATTCCACCACCTTGTGACCTCTCCCTTCCCTTCCCTGCGCGCGTTACCGGGTCGTGTCCCTCCTCCCACGCGTCGATAAGCATACCTGTGTCGGACCCTTCCCCTTCTATCGGGAATCCCCTACTTTCCGCAGACCCCACCTCCCCTTCCAATGTCCCCACCCTCTCCATCGGTGGCTCCGCCCCTGAGAACCAACCCTCTCCTGGTTCCCATGCTACCGGGACCGGAACGGGGTGTGGTTGCGGCTGGAAGGGCACCATTTCGGCGTTCCCCGCCTCTCAATACCAGGCAACTCCGGTGAAAAGGGGAAAAAACCCCAGGCGAAAGAGGAGAAGGAAACGTAGGAAAAAGCGGGATCCTATTCCACAGCTAAAAAACCGGAAGGTTTGTGGATGGGGGTCAAAAAACTATTCGGAAGAAAAAGTCATAGAGAACATCCAGCTGTTTGCAGAATGCCCGCGACGGAATTGCAAAACCTGCAAGGAACTGTTAAAGTCTGTAGTGTGCCCAGTGTGGAATTGTCCAAGTTGCCGGTATCACCACCGGCAGCACTCAGGGTTCGGAAAACAGAACATAAAACGGTTTCGGGCAACAATATCAAATGCCAAGCCGCACTGCAGCGTGAGAAACGCGAAACAACCCTGTGCAAACCCCAAACTGCCCACCCGGCGCCGCCGCTGCCGCCGCCACCGCCACTCCAGCCGAACCCATCCCACGCCGCTGCCACACAGCGCTGCCGCACCCGCAGTGCATCCGTGTATAACATCACGCCCAGCCGCGGCAGCCGTACATCCCGCGCCGCCGCTGGCGGACACAGCCTCTAGCTCACGGTCCGCGGCAGCGGCGGGCAGAAGCAACCTCAGCAAAAGCAAACAGGTCGGCACCGGCCGCACACCTAGTGCCTGGCGGCCGTTCATTGCTGCTGTCGCTGCCGCGGAGCGAAAGGAGAAACACAAAGACGAACAGAAAGAAGGAAGGAAAGCCGAAACAAGCCCCGAGCCTCCGCGCGGCTCGAGCGCTGCACGCTGTCAGCCGCAGCCTGCCGCTCGCTCCACCGCAAGCCATCAAACTCGGCAATCATCGCCGCCTCTTCGAACACCGCCAGTAACACTGCCTCCTCAACCGCTGCTGCCACCATGTTCGCCGTCACTTCCTGCCGTCACCATTCCCAGCCAGCCGGCATCGGCATTGTGCGTCACCAATGCTGCTGCCTGCTCCAACACACTGTACTGCCAGCACAACCAACCGGCACCCGCTGTGAAGGAGGCACTCACCGTAGTCCGAAGCTGCTCCCCGCCGCTCGTGACACCCGCCGACAACTACAACCAACCAGCCACTAGCACTGCGCCAAGAAAAACATTGGCACGGCGCAGCTACGACACTGTCACCTACTCCACCGAGCCGTACCACCAGCATGACCAGTCAACGCCTGCCGACAACCGCTACCCACACTGCTGGCCTGGAGCCCGGCCCGACCAACAGTCTCTACACGCGAGCCTCACGCAGCCGTCCAGCCGCTGCGTTGGCCCATCATCATTCCACCAAAGCAACCTAGTACCCCGTGGCTAGAGCCGCAAAGCAATAAGTCTTTCCTCTTTGGTATCTTTCCAAATTTTATTTTTATCCCTTCACTACCATTTGTTTTTCCCGTTTCTTTATATAACACTTCACCCCGTTTCCCCCGTGCCTCTATTTGTTGAAACTTTTGTTTCTTCTTTTCACATATTGGGAGTTCTTTGCTTAGAGTTTGGAATAAAACGCAGGAGGCGCTGAGATGTTCTTCTAATCAGGTTGTTTATTAAGTCCTTATCTATGGCACAGTAGTACAGAGCGTTCTCCAAGTTAGAAAGGTGGAAAATGGCCTCGAACCGTGAGTTCTAAGGTTATTTAAAGCTTAATTTATCCAATTATAGATTGCCAACTAACATGTTTTTACTTATTATCCAGTTACTATCCATTTAGCATCCGCATTGCGGGCTTTTTGCACCAATGGTTAAACTACTTAAACTTGTGAAGAAGAAGGAAGAAGTAGTATAAACCCACACCCAAAATCCTCCATTTTGTTACAAACTTATAAACTTAGTTTTCTACAATTCTACATATTTCACCCAGTGATATAACAAGCTGCTTTTTAATTACACAGTAGTAATTCTAATGTTATCATGAGATAAGGGGAGTCTTTCCCAAGGTTTCAGATTAAATACTGTGTGCTTTTGAAAATCATCACCTGTTAGTACCGAAAGATTATGATTACTTAGTCTTAGGGTCCCGACATCTATTCCCTTATTACCTTTCCCCTTTCCTAAATAAATAACAAATCAAGCAAGTGCCGGCTGAAGGCGATGTCGGCTCAAGTCAACAAACTACTAAAACATCTAACTTGTACCTCCTCCAGGCAGTTTAAACCCCAAACCATTAACTCCTCTTGTCCCTTCCCTCATGTGTTTCCCTATCTCATAATGCCTTTATCTATCCTATACCCCATACCTATATTATGTTTTTGTTAAGAAGAGGGGGGAGTAGGGGAACGGAGAGTTAAGGGAAAACTATTTTATAATTTATTAACGATTTTGTTTTATGAGCCCACAGAAAAGCCTAGCCCAACCCCCACACATGGCCAGAATGAACCACCTCCACTTCCTTTGAGTCTGCTGGACCACCAGAACAGCCGGCAACATTGTGTAAATTGTCCCGTTTGAGTCACCTCAGCCAGAAGTTTATGTCTCAATTGAAAGTGACCTGTCATCACACAATCAAAGCATCCATATGACAATAATTAAAGAACTGAAGACCAAAGAAAGAATGGACTGGCTTGGTGGACTTTTGGGACAGCTGGGGCTGGGAGGCTGGGTAACATCATCGCTTAAAAGTGGACTATAAAATATTCTGATAATTTTTATTGTGGGAAAGGCCTTCATTTTTCTAAACAAAGAAGGGTGAGATGTAGAGGTGTCTGAGCCTGCAGCAGAGAGTGCTGCAGTGTTTGAGCCAGCCACAGGAGTGACCGAGCAGCCTATTATTTCTTGTTCCCTTATAAGGTTCAGTTCTAGAGTGTTCTCCCTTACTCGGCATCCCATTTATTCCTGTACCCCACTCCTCCCCTCGTTTGCCCCTATTGGTTGAAGTTGTATTACCCCGCCTTCTCTCCGCCCCCTGACCCTCAACCCATTGGTCCCTGTTGTCTCTCCRCCCCCACTRCCCCTGGGATAAAACCCTRAGYCCTCCATTGTTCTGGGTTCTCTCCTTCCCTGACGATTCATGGAATAAACCTATTTCGTGGAACACATAAGGAGAACCCCTCCGACTCTTTGCCTCAACTAAGTACGCGTGTGTGCGCGCGCGCCCACACCGCCGAACGCATCACGGCACCGCCGGACAAACGCCACGCTTTCAGGAAGGCTGCAAGGGACCCCAAAACCCATCCAGGATTATTTTTTTTATTTATAACAACATGGATGCTTCTATAGCTTTTTGTGCCACATTTCCTTTTTTCCTCCCTGCTGCAGCAGAAGCTTTTTCCTCAGTTTCCTCTTCAGAGGAACTGTTTGTGTCTGTGCTATCTGGCTCATTTTTAATCGGGGCTGTTCTGCTGGTACTGGAGGTTGCATCAGTTGGGTGGTGGTCAGGAGACCCCCCCCAGCCCCAGCGCCAGCCTCGTGGTGGTGCAGGGGTGAGCCGGCCCTGGCACCTAGCTGCACAGCCGCACCAGGTGTTATGTCATTCCCTGCGCCCATGGCCTTGGTGCAGGTGCGGGCCCGGTGCAGGCAACTGCAGTTTCCATGGAAACCTAAGTGTAGCAGGACTTCTACTCCTGACACAGGAGAAACTTATCTGTGTTTGTTAGCTGATGCATAACTCAGGGCGTCTTTCCCCCCTCACATGCATTTGCTAATGGCTCAGATAGCTTGCCTTGTAGTGAGCTATCTTGGCACCATGGGATTGATGTTTTTCAGCTGACAGCAAACATCTTGCTGTGGAAGCAGATGTGGGAAGATAAGCTGGAATTTCTGACTTACAGACACTGAACTTTACAAACTATAAAAGCTACACCATAACTTTCACAAAGCAGAAATATTCTGCACATTCCCTGAAGTGTGTAGGCAGGTTCTCCTCAAGATCTGGGATGCCAATCTTGAGTTTCTCCTTCGAGGGTTGAGTGAAAGGACTTTGTACACCATCATCTATTCGATGGTAAGTTTTACTGACTCCTAATATATACTATTTCTTCGCTAGCTGTAATATAGGTACCTTTATGTCATGCACTGTTTTATGTAATCTACTAGTAGTTCTTTTGTTTATCCTGTGTATTAAGTAGTCTAAGGTCTTTTGTCTGTTACTTTGTGTCTATTCAATAAATAACTCATTTTATAATAGACCTAATCAACCATTCTTAAGAACTTGTGAGTGAGAGCGATTTTGGGGTGCAGGTAGCCTCAATAGAGCTGCTGCCAGAGATCTGAGTTTAAGGCAGGGCCTGTCAAAAGCTCACTCAACTCATAACACTAAGCAAGTACAGTTTCCATGGAAACCCAAGCACACACAGTCTCCATGGAAACCCGAGCATTCACCATTTCAATGCAAAGTTACGCACGTACAGTTATGATGGGAGGTCTTCCCCCTGCCCTCTCGATGGGAGGTTCTGCCCCCACCCTTTTGATGGGAAGTCCTCCCCCCACCCTCCTCCCATTCCGGGCGTAGCGAGGAAGGCGGGAACACCGGGGAGGACGGAGGAGGCCGCGGCGGGAAGTCTCCTCCGGCCTGCTGCTCCTCCTCCACCGGCGGAGGCGGAGGGGACAGTCGAGGCGGGGGGCCAGCCCCCCTCCTATCCATGGGCGGAGATGGCAGAGGCAGTGGCGGAGCCACTCGGGGAGGCAGCAGCGGCGGAGGCAGTAGAGGGGCGGCCCCCTGCCCCCCCGCCAGCCCCTCCCTCAACGCGGGCATCAGCATGTCTACATCTGCCGTGTCTGAATTATTAACACAGGTTGGGCTAGATTCCTCCTTTTTATCTTTCCTATTCTTCCCTCTTAGAACCATCACAAACTGGGTTTTTTTAGATTTATGTAAGCCTGGGCTATTTGAAAAAATCATTAAGACTTCTGCATACAAAATCTCCTGCCAATGTTGTTCCTGAAGGAGTCAGAATAATGAATTTGATATTAATTCACTTTCTAAGCTGCCAAATGGAGGCCAGGTCCTTCCTTTCCCTAATTCATGTATGGGCCATACCTGCATAGAAAGCCAAACTAGTTCTTCACTGAAAAGAGGCATCTTTTTGCCTGTTAGAATACGCAAGTGTTTTAATAATAAATCTAATGGGGAATTTTTGGGGATGTCTATTTCTTCCTCACTCGACAAAATGCATCCTATGTTTTCTATTCACAGAGAAAAGCCGCAGAGAAAAAATAAACCATTTGCCAGACCAAGACTCAAACCAGGGACCTTGCACTTCTAAAGCAAGCTACCAATTCTGTGACCTATCCTTGCAAGACAGGTGGTAGAGAACGCCTAAAGACTAAAAAGGCAGAGACAGAGAAAGTGAGAGGAAAACAGTCATGCACGGGACTTGAACTTATGGTCTTCAGGTTTGCAGGCTGGCGCTTAGCAATTGACACCACCGCTGGACTCAGGCCAAAGACTGCCACTGCAGTGTTAAGGCAATATTAGGGAGGGGCGTCCCCCCCAATCCTTCCAAACCAAAAACAGCCAGTGACTGGTCGCCTAGTCGCTGCCAGGCAGTACCACTGTGGGAAGCGGGGGAAACAATAAACGAACAAAAACCCCCCTGTGGGTCCCCCCTTGCCCCTTCCATGCACCAAACAAAACCACAAGAGATTTCTTAACACCAAACCACAGATGCTAGCAACAAAACACTGCTTTTTAATTGCTCAGTTACCTTTTGCTTCTGTGCTGGACTCTGGGACCCCCGGAGTTCTCCAGATCCCCTCTGCAAGAGCCCTCTTAGAAACACCAGAAGAAGAGGGGGCATAGTGGGATATTACCCAATCTGGAAAGATTTATTCAGGGGTCTCTTGTCCCTGGAGGAGTCACCATGAAACTGATGCCTTTTTAGCCACCTAAAATCGGAAGCCAGGCAATATTCACGTGATAAAAGTGGTTACTGTTTAATGAAGATCCTTCAGGTACATTTATGGTGAAAATGCACACAAGATGCACACCCAAAATGCACACGTGGTACAGGACTTCGACGCTTTTATAAGTTTAGCAAATTTACATAATCGACCCCAATCTCCCAATTAGAGGTTCAGTTAATGAAGTAATTTGTCCCCCTTGGTTTGGCCTCCTACTGAAGCCCCCCTAACTTCTAGCCTACTTTTGTTTACACTTTATGAGACATGGGACAGTGAAGTGTCCTTGGTTGCCAAAGAAGCAATATTAGAATAGGGTCTTAGGAATGTGTTTTGTCTTTCTGTCTAACAGGATAGGAAAAATACTACCTACAAATCTATATAGTTATACAATAATAGGCTACAGAGCTACGAATATATGGAAAATATAACAGCAAAAATCTCTTTGGCATCAGAACAGGCAAGTAATCCTAGTAAACTTACAAGTCGCCTGATAGTAGGGTACCTTGCCTACCCCAGTAAAAACCAGCAGCTTCTCACCCTGTACTGGGGCCTGGCCTGTACGTAATGAGTCACAATTCAGTACTACTAGATGTCCTGGTTTAAAAGACAGGTGTCTGCCAAGGAAGGCGGGAACCTTCCTGGAATGGAAAAGATGACCCCCTTCCTCCAAATTATTATAACCTTGAAATTACAAGGCTTTCAGGCAAAGATATGGGAAAAGGAATAACAGTTCTTTACTAGGAGATATATATAACAAGACAGACAAACAGCAACAACAACAACAAGAAAAACCCAGAAACCCAATAACAGCCTTTTCTCCCCTGTTGAACGTCTGTTTTTGGTGTAGTTATGACCACAACCGGCAAGGAGCGCTGGTGGGCCCACATGAGGCCATGGCTGCAGTGACTCTCTCACAGCAAGCAGGGGGTGCTGGCAGGGCCCAGTGAGGCAGGGCAGATGCAATGGTTCTCCGAGGCTGCAGGGAGCGCTGTGGCACGAGCACAGCGACCTCTCATGTGGCAAATGGTGGCTTGGGCACGGGGGAAGGAGGGGAGATGGCTTCCCTCTACAAACTCATGGACAGCAATTGGCCACAATGTCAGGCTGCCATGCAGAGAGGCAGCCCGTATGGGGACAGCCCCAGTCCCAGCAGCACCCCACACGTTGGCTCTGGACCCCCCAAATGGCCAGGAAGCAGGGAAAAGATGAGCAGGCTTGCCATGCAGAAACCATAACAGATCAGAGTCTCGGAGCCCAACACACAGGGGTAGCCATGGCAACACATGGCGGGCAGGGGCTTGGTGGGAAGCGGCCCCGGTCCTGGGTTTCAGCACAGGAGTAGCCGTGGCAGCAGAAAAGTGGAGCGGGTGGACTCGAGATGGCAAATGCTCCCTGCAACACACATGACCCTTCTCTGCTCCCAACCGGACACAGACTGACCCACTCCCAGCTAAGAGACTAAGTTACAATGTAGCAGTAGCCTCAGCTTGACACACACACACCTCTGCCCATGCAGCTGTGCTGCTCCAATCCCAAACCAGAAGGAAAGAGAGCAACCTCCGACCTCGCCTTGACTAGGAACCTTGGCCAAGCCCACACATATTGCGATACCTCTGAGCCGGGAAGAGGGAAGGGGGGAGAAACAGTGACAACATGATTATGGGATAACAATCCCCAAGACACTAGAGGACTGGTTAAGACAGGGACCAAGACCACCTCTGAGAATGCTGTTTGAGACCATGTTATAAACAGCATCCAAGAACATGATAATTGAGACAGGGACCTGTTATAAATAAAAATCATGAGTTGGCTTTCGCATGTTAATTATTCAGGGATTAGTTAGTTAATTAATAAAGTTTGTGAAGTTAATTGTGTGTTAATTTATAAGTTGTCCAGTTAAATTGTTAGCCCTGTTTTTATAAAGTTTGATTACTGGAATTTATAATTAAAAACCTGTTTATGAAGTTTAATGTGAGTTGAAAACCAGTTTTCTTAAAGTTTGCTGTTGAGAATGTGTGTTCAAATAGCTTTATACAGTTTTATAAAGTTCAATTGTTAACACTATGTTGATGCAAAAGTTGAATACTATTTCATGAAGTTTTTTGTACTGTTATAACTAATTTTATAAGTTTTCTTTATATTGTAAAGTTCAGTGAATCCCTTGAGACTGGATCTTAAGCTTCAATATTAAGGGACACCAAAATTCCTGGGTGTATTTCCTGGGCTATTTTTAGAAACAGACCGTTGGCTTGCAGCTTGGCATTCTGCCAGCCTGAATTTCAATGAGGACTGTTTCCCGCCTTTTTCCTGATGACATCAGCCAGAAGACTACCCCCTGGCAACAGACCAGCTATTGGTAGAAGAAAGGAACAACATCATCACCTCTCACCAATCATTGCAAGCCAAATGGGCTGGACTGTAGGCGGTCCTGGGCGGTCCTGGGAGGAGCCAATGGAGTATAAAAATGCCTGCACAGCAGGGAGAGGGGTCTTTTACCTTCGGAATAGCTGTTGGTAAAGCCCCTGCGCTGAGGTTACTGGCCTCCAACTTTACAAAGGAGACTTTAATAAAGACTTTTTGCTTTAGATTAGCTAAAGCAAGCCCAGCGCAGCAAGGATTCTGCTGTGGGCACTACGCCAAGCTGGCATCTTAGAGTCTCTAATCCCCGCACCCGGTTTTTCTCATTTTATTTTGGGTACTTTAATTTTGAAATTTATATTTTCCTTACGGTTGTTGCTTGGATTTTTCTTTATTTAAATTGCTGCTTTTTTAATAAATTATTTTTTGTTAATTACGATTAAGAGTTGTGTTTTTGACAGACCCAAGCCATATATGAGGACACCATGGTTGAGATAGGGACCTGAACGCCAACTACTGTAATTGCCCCAGTAGTAAAAAAGAAACAGTGGACAAGGAGGTCAACAAGTCCATATCATTGATTACTAAGGGAGGAGGAAGAGGAAGCATCTGATCAGGAAGCCAGTCCTTCAGCAAAAAAAACCCAGGAAAAAGTGTGAGAAATCACACGAGAGGTGGAAAATACCCAGTCCCTGATCTCAAAAGAACTTTGAGGTGTAGAAAGATTACAGCTGCCAGCCAAGTAAGCAGATTGGTGCCTGGCTGCTCCAATGCTGAGATAACAGGGCTGACAGTCAGTAATTAGAATTAAGGGAGTCCAACATCTGGGATCCCTTGCTAGAAACCAGGGAATTGAGAGAGGAACTGGAGAAGAGGCAGCAATTTGCACTCTCTGGAGATGGCTCCTCTCAAGTGTGAGGGCGAGATATCCTTTGAAGGACAATGTTCTGGTTCTGGCCAGACAAGGTTAATTTTTGCAGTAGCCAGGAGCAGTCATGGCCAGGACCCGGAGCTTATTCTATACCACCTCACGTCATTGCCGGGGCTGAGGGGAAGGAAGTCTCTTCCAGGGAGAAGGGGTCCCTTCTGCTTGGGGTACTGTGGCTGCAGTCAGGTCAGGTTGGGCTCCGCGGTTAGCATTTTTTATGTGAATCACTCTTTGCTGTACACTTTTGTAATTAATATTGTTTCTGTTACTGTTCGTTTTCTTATATCTCTACTGGGTTTGCATGGCAAAGTTTTGGTAGCGGGGGGGCTACAGAAGTGGCTTCTGTGAGAAGCTGCTAGAAGCTTCCACCATGTCCAGCAGAGCCAATCCCTGGCAGCTCCAAAGATGAATGTGCCGCTGGTCAAGGATGGGCCAATTACAAATGGTGGTAACGCCTCTGTGATAACATATTTAAGAAGAAAGAAAAAAAAGTGATTGTTCAGTTGTAATTTCAGCCAGAGAAGAGTGGGGTGAGAACATGTGAGAGGAACAACTCTGCAGACACCAAGGTCAGTGGAGGAGGGGGAGGAGGTGTGTAGTTCTCGGACATGAATAAACACGCAGAGACAGCTGTCAGGGTTCACCAACAGGCAGAGGCCAAAGGGGAAAGAAGAGAGAGAGCTGGCCTCTGCCCTCGTCTTTATTTATATGTTTTCAGAAACCACTGTGGATTGTAGGATGGGAATACCACTTCCTGCTGTCCACTGGTCAACAGAATTGTCTATCATATAGGTTAGGAATTCATAAACAACTGTGTCGGTTAGATCAACAAGCTATGTTTATACAAAAGTGCGTGAGAAACTATTTGCTGAACTAAAAACACTGCACACTGAAGAACTGCAAAATGCAGAGCTACAGAGGTGCACCAGGCATCAGAGCCGTGATTCCTCTGCAGCCAGTGGTAAAAACCATGATGAAGCAGCTGTGCCCCTGCAGCCCATGGAGGTCCATGGGGATACAAAGATCCACCAGCAGACATTGAAGGAGCCCCACACCGAAGCAGGTGGATGCCTGAGAGGAGGCTGTGACCCCGTGGGAGGCCCGTGGAGAGAGGACCCCCTGCTGGAGCAGCCTGTTCCTGAAGGACTGCACCCTGTGGAGGTGTGACCCACGTTGCAGCAGTTTGGGGAGGACTGTTGGCTGTGGGATGGACTCATGTTGCAGCAGTTCACAGAGATCTGTTGCTTGTGAGATGGACTCATGTTGGAGAAGTTCGCAGAGAACTGTCTCCCATGGGAGTGTTGGAAATGATATAACTTGAAAATTTTTTTAACTAACTTTAGTCAGGGGTTTGTTCACCTTTGCCCAGGAGGGAAAGAATTGAAGTTTCTCTTCAAAGGATTCTGTTTCACCCGGCGAGGCCTGGTGAGGTTAATATCTCAACTGATTAGGAGTACCCAGAAGATACATGGGAGATGAACAAACATTAACAGGTGTTTAGAAACATCAACCTGAAGCTTTACCCCCCAGCGTGGTCGGAGAAACCAGGTCTGGAGAAGACTGATAAAAGAATCGAAGAATGAGAACCAAATTAGCATCCAAGGCAAAGGGATCAATAACCAATAGGAGACTGAATACTAAGACTTGTGTAATTTAAGACCAATGAACTAAAACTTCTTGGGTTTTGTCTGTATAAATATGGGAAACATCGGGTAAAGAGTCATGTGTGATGGAATGATATTCCCTGCACAACCTGGGCAATGTGTAGATGAAATGATTTCTATTGCACATCCTGGCCAGAACAACATCCTGGCCAGAATAAAGTAATGCCTTAATTGTCTGAAAGATGTTGCAGAGTTTTTGTTTTTCCCTCAATTTTGGCAACAGGAGGGACCTGTTACGAATGGGAGAGGGAGTTTAAACTGGGCTTCTGCCTTTGCTCAGATTTCTGGCAGTAGGCAGCAGCTTTATTGAGGCGGCCAGCACCCCAAAATCACTCTTGCTTGCAAGTTCCTAATCATGACTGATCAGGTCTATTACAACATGAATTATTTATTGAATAGACACAAGAAAAACAACAGACATAAGACTTTAAACAGACTTCTTACTACACAGGATAAACAAAAGAAACACTACTAGTAGGTTCATACATAAGACAGTGCACGATAATAAAGGTACCTATTTTTCAGCTAGCGAAGAAATAGTATAGATTAGGAAACCAATGTAACTTACCAATGAAGGCTAGTGGTGTACAGAAGTCACTCAACTTCTAGAAGAGTAACTCGAGGCCGATGTCTCGACTTTGAGGAGAACTCTCCACACACTCAGAGTGTGTAAGAGATTTCTGATTTAATGAAAACTACAGTGGTCTTTTATAGATGGTAAAAGTGCTGTGTTTGTCAGTCATGAAGTTTTGTTTATCCTTTCACATCCTTTCCCAGGAGGGTGTTTATTGCTAGCTAAGGATGTTTTTGAGCCCACACAACTCACCATAAGGCAAGCTATTCCGGCTGGACTTAGCCATGGTGGAAGTAGATAAGCTTTTTGCTGTCTCAGGGGTGAAAGGTCCTGTCACAGGACCCCACAGGGGAGCAGGGGAAGGACTCCTCTCCCTGAGCAGTGGGAGAAACAACAGGTGATGAACTCACCATAACCCCCATTCCCTGTCTCCCTGCACCACTGTGGTAGGAGGTAGAGCTGGGAAGGAGGGAAGGGTGTTCTTAAAGGTTTATTTTACTTCTCATTATCCTGCTCTGATTTTGTTAGCAATAAATTCACTTAATATCTCTAATTCGATCCTGTTTTGCCCGTGATGGTATTTGGTCAGTGATGTCTCCTGGTCCTTATCTCAACTCATGAACCCTTTGTTATATTTACTCTCCCCTGTCCAGCTGCAAAGGGAAATGGGAGGGGGGCTTTGGTGGATGGCTGGCATCCAGCCAGCATCAACCTACTACAATCTCATTGCTGTTTCCAGTAAATTGTTCTTACCTCAACCCGTGATCTTTACCTTTTGTGCCTCTGTTGCCTTTTTCTACCTAAAATTAGAAGTTGGATGATGTTAAGAGGGTAGGAAAAGCAGTACCTTTATTTGGAGGTCTTCCAAGGGTACAAAGCAGAACGATCAATCGATCCCARCAGCCGCAGCAGYAGYCGCCCCACYGTACCYCCATCRTGTAYTGTACYYCCAAWGGACTCTAGCAYTTTTWTAGGTTTATAGCAAATTAACATAGTTGACAAAAATCTCCCAATTAGAAATACGGTTAATGAGGTAATTCCCCCCTTGGTTCAGCCTCCTACTGAAGCCCGCCTAACACTGCTAACTCTACTGTTGTTTTGGCTTTTAGGAGACATGGGACAGAGAAACGTCCCTGGTCCCCAGGACACTAGTGGTGATAAGGTGACATAGGAATTTTATTTTGACTATGGGATAGGGAAACTACTAGCTTAGGAATTTACAAGTTTATAGGGTAAAGGCTATAGGGCTACTAATATATAAAATGTATGAAAGTAAAAATCCTATTAATATAAAAAGCATAAAAGTAAAAATCTCTTTGGCATCATTCCACCCTTTAGAGGCCTGATAAGGCCTCTACTTTGTCAAGTCTCTACTCTATGTATCTATTGACAACAGTATCGACTTATATAGTTGGTTATCATTAAAAAATAATTATAATTACAACTACTATGAACACTTGTTTTGTCTAAAGTCAGTTTGGTAACCATGAAGTGAGGATGTCAAAGATATAATCAAATTTCAAGGTGTTATTTTTGAGACTTACTTCATGTAAAATTTGAATTTGCTTCCGAATTTCAGCTAAATCCTTTTTGATTTTCCCATTCTGGTCTATTTAAGAACAGTAAGTGGTGTTAACAATAGCATATACACCTCCTTGCACAGCCAGTAAGAAATTAAGAGTCATTCTATTTTGCAAAACCATATGAGAGAGGCCATGGACTTCCTCCTGTAAGGGCGAAATTGCATCTGTAGTCTGTTGTTCAATGTGCTCAATAACAGCCAAGATGTTTACAACTGCCCTCTCCAGCTCGACTACTCCTAAAGAGGGAATGAGAGTTCTGATTATACTATGAAAAAGTGTGGGATGTTCAACGAGGGGATTAATAGATCTTTTTATCCTCCCATTTGGACCTTCAATATGATTAAATATGTGTGTTGGTTTTGCAGGGCCTGGTTTTTGGCAGTGGGGGGGCCACAGAGGTGGCTTCTGTGAGAAGCTGCTAGAAGCTTCCACCATGTCTAGCACAGCCAATCCCTGATGGTTCTGGTGATGGACATGCTGCTGGCCAAGGCTGGGCCAATTAGAGATGAAGGTAACACCTCTGTGATAACATATTTAAGAAGAAACCATAAGAAAGTTTGGAGGCGTAGTTGTAATTTTCCAACTAGAGAAGAGTAGGAGTGAGAATATGTGAGAGAAACAACAATGGAGGCACCAAGGTCAGTGCAGAAGGAGGGGGAGGAGGTGCTCCAGGCGCCGGAGCCGAGATGTCCCTGCAGCCTGTGGTGAGGACCATGGTGAGGCAGGTTATCCCCCTGCAGCCCATGGGGGTCCATGGGGGATGCAGAGATCCACTCGCAGCCTGTGGGGGAGGTGCCAATGCCAGAGCAGGTGGATACTAGGACTCTGTGATCCAGAGGAAGTCCCATGGAGAGAGAGGCCTTGCTTCCAGGCTGGAGCAGCCTGTCCTTGGAGGACTGCACCCTGTGGCAGCATGACCCACGCCACAGCAGTTTTGGGAGGACTGTCTGCCCGTGGGATGGACTCAAGTTGCAGCAGTTCTGGGAGTACTGCTGCTCATGAGAGTGGACCCATGCTGGGGAAGTTCGCAGAGAACTGTCTCCCGTGGGACGGACCCCACGGTGCAGCAGGGAAATGACTCCTCTCCCTGAGCAGTGGAAAGAAACATCTTGGGTGATGAACTGACCAAAAGCCCCACCCTGTCTCCCTGCACTGTCGGTGGGGAGGGAGGGGTTAGGGGGAGAAAAGGGTGTCTTTAAGGTCTTATTTTTATTTCTCATTCTTCTACTCTGATCTTGTTAGTAATAAATTCACTTTGTATCATTAAGTTGAGCCTGTTTTGCCCTTGAAGTGTTTCCTCCCAGTCCTTATCTCAACTCATTAACCCTTTGTTAAATTTTCTCTCCTCTGTCCAGTTGCAGAGCAGAGGAGAGTGAGTGAGCGGGCTTTTCGAGGGTGTCTGGCGTTTGGCCAGTGTCAAACCACGACAATATTGTTATGTTTGGAACTATAGCCCCAAGGGCACAGGTTCGATCTTTGTCTATGGGCAGGATTTTCCAGGCCTTATTGTCACATATCCAATGTGACCCTGTCCGATATGGTAGAGCTAGTTTCCATGATGTCAGTTCCATCTTTCTCACAGTTCTTGGGCTTATTCTTTCCATAAATTTGGTCTTATGGCAATATGAAAGAAGAATGGCCTTTCCTGTAACACTGACAATTGAGCAGGGAATTGTATCATTCTATCAGGCTGCTCCGGGGTATAGGAGGCAGAGTGGTACTACTGATTTGTTCCCACCTTTTGGTATGGTTTGCCTTCATTAAAATGCCAATCAGTGGCTAGTTACTACTCCCATCTGTAGGTGGCAACTGAGTACAAATTCAGCAGGTTGTTCTTATTAAGTTTTGGATACATTTTGGACTAAGGTCTCATGCAAATTGTGGGGCCAACCCTGAGTCATGGTTACCAATTGTGTGGATAACAGACATGAAAAGAACAATTTAAACCACATCATCCTCATTTGTATCAGTCTCTGTTTTTCTGATGGTCTTATGAGCAGAAGTCTTCTTAACTCTGGAGTAGTGGATCCAGGGTCCTTTGTCAGCGACTTTGATTGCGGTGAGGGTAGTCAGCAGGACGTGGAATGGTCCTTTCCACTTGGCTTGTAAAGGCCCATTGTCCCACCACTTAACGTAGACTCAGTCTCCAGGCTGGAATGGATGAGTAGGTGTGTCTAGTCCTAAGGGTCTGGATGATATGATGAATCTCTGGAGTTCCTGCAAAGTGGAATTTAAAGCCATTAAATGTGGTGGTGGCTGAGCCTGCAGCAGGGGGTGCTGCGGTGTTTGGGCCAGCCACAGGTAAGACCAATGAACCAGAGGGCTCCGGAGCCATAGAGGTCCGGTGGAGGGATGGATCCGAGGTCTGGGATCTCCCCCTAGGTTGTGGTGAACGAGAAAGTCTCCCCATCAGACCTTGCCAGGTTATGTTAATCTGCCCCTGTTTGGTTGGCCTATAGGCCTGTCGCTCCTTGTTCCCTTATAAGGTTCTGTTCTAGACTGTTCTCCCTTACTCGGCACCACATTTATTCCTGTCCCCTGCTCCTCCCCTTGCTTGCCCCTATTGGTTGAAGTTGTATTACCCTGCCTTCTCTCTGCCCCCTGGCCCTCAACCCATTGGTCCCTGTTGTCCTCTCCGCCCCCACTGCCCCTGGTATTTAACTCTGAACCCTCCATTGTTCGGGGTTCTCCTTCCCTAGACTATTCATGCAATAAACCTATTTCGTGGAACACCAGAAGGAGAACCCCTCCGACTCTTTGCCTCTGGCTAAGTATGCTTTTGTGTGTGTGTGTGTGTGTGTGTGTGTGCACCGCCGAACGCGTCAAGGCACCGCCAAACGCGCGATGCTTTTGAGAAGGCTGCAGCACCCCAACATCTAGCCCGGATTACAACAATTAAATATTTCTGAAAATCAAGTTTCCCTCTCATATGAATTTCGTCTGCAATATGTGGAATTTGATAAGGCTTGCCATACAATATTTCATAGGGACTTATGTTGTCCCTCCGCCTAGGTTATATGTGGATCCCAAGTAAGGCTATAGGTAAAGCCTGAACCTATGTCATAGATGTCTCTTGACAAATTTTGCTAATTTGTGTTTTAAAAGTTCCATTCATACATTCAACTTTGCCACTTGCTTGGGATCTGTAAGGTGTGTGCAGATCCCAAGTGATTCTCAAAATTCAGCTAACCTCCCCAACCACTGTTGCAACAAAGTGTGGTCCTCTATTTGATGACAACCCTAAAGGAACCCCAAACCTTGGAATTCTGTGATTGAGTAAAACTTTCACCACTTCTTTGGTTGTGTTAGTGCGACAGGGGTAAGCCTCAGGCCATCCACTGAAGGTGTCAACCAATAGCAGTATGTACTTGTATCCCTCTTTGCATGGTAACTCAGTAAAATTTATTTGCCAATAATCTCCAGGAATATCCCGTCTGTTACTCCTAACACAACTCTCTTGCTCATATCAGGATTGTTTCGACTGCAGATTTTACACTTGCTTTCTATAGATTGTCTAACATCAGTCATTCCTCTTCCTATTACTACCTTTCTTAGATGTTTCAAAAGGTTTTCTGTTCCCCAATGGGTGCTCTCATTCTCGCTGAGCTATTTCCCAAAGGATTAGAGGTGGGATTACAACTTGCCCTACTGGTGTGACAGTCCACCCACTTTCTTTGATTTTAGCTTTAAGGAATTTAATTAATTTGTGATCTTTCTGATTATACTTTGGAGTGAACCCTGACAGATCAATTTCTTTTTGTGGTACTACTGCGAGAATGCCTTTTCCTGTAGCCCCTTTTCCTGCTTCATCAGCAAAGCGATTTCCCAATTCAGGAGTGGTCTTCTCTTTCGGTGACCTCTACAATGCATGATAGTTACCTCTGTAGGTTTCCAGATGCTTTGTAGGAGTGCAAGGATCTGTTCAGCATGTTTGATTTCATTACCTTGAGCGGTCAGCAGTCCTCTTTCCTTCCAGATGGCTCCATGGGCATGGATAATACTAAACGCATATTTAGAGTCAGTCCACGTTTACCTTCTTTCCCTCGCTCAGTTCCAGGGCCCTTGTCAGTGCAATCAGTTCAGCTTTCTGTGATGATATGTCTGATGGTGTCTTGGGGTGACTTTATGCTGCTATATATCCCAATTGCCTGCTTAATGCCAAAATATTAACTCTATGTCTTTAAGCTGGCTTGAGAAACTAGGCACTGTGTTTTGGTTTTCTTCGAAGGTGTTTACATTCCTGGTTCTTATCACTAGCTATGTTGTGGTTCTCAGGAGAGAACTCTCGGCAGTCGCCTTCTCTATAGCTGAAGGCAAAGGGACACTTTTTTTACTTTTACCTTTTTTTTCCTGTGAGCTTTCGCCCTGCTTTTGCTCAGCTGACGGATATCGGAGGGAGTTGAAATTTGCTTTTGGCTTTTTCCCTCCTCTGCCTGAGGCAAGGAAAGAAGACAGTTTTTTTTCCTGGGATTGTGTTTTCTTTTCCTTCTTCCTTTGGAACTTTACAATAGACTACTGAACTCTGAGGCCTACCCCACCCTGGGCCTGGGGAGGCCTGCACCAGCCTAGACCCGGAGGGAGACAGAGCAGAAAACTACGCCCAGGTAACAAAGGACTCTGAATTCATCCAGGTTGTCTTCATCACGAGACGTTTGTTATCTAACATTATTCATTTTTTATTTTCCTTTCCCTTCCCCTGGTGCCTGCGTGCACCCCCCCCAGCAGCTGGGTTTTGTTAAATAAACAGGTTTTTTTCACTTTCCTGTGAGAAATTCTTATCTGGGGGGGAAGGGAGTTTTAGGACCCTATCTTTTGCAGAGGAGGCTCTTCGAGTCTTCCTCCTAAGTTTGTCCAAACCATGACAGATGGTAAGGCCTTTGCCTCGATCACCTTGTCCGTGATTGTCACTGCATAACCTGTCAGTCGCTTACCATCTCTCATGAAGCTGCTTCTATTGGTGTATAGCTCCTCGTCTGGGTTTTCTAAAGGTCTGGTCTGCTGGAATAGGCCTCTTCTATTGTCTGTAAACAATCATGCTTAGGCACATCGTCAATTGATGTGGAGGACAGAAACACGGCAGGGTTAACAACAGAAGCTGTTTTCAGGGTAACATTATCCTGTTCTAACAACACAACTTGGTATTTAAGCATCCTGCTAGGGGACAGCCAATGGCCTCCCCTTTTGTTTCTGTACAGTTAGTACTGCATGAGGTACATACACTACAATGTGTTGTCCAAGGGTGAATTTCCGGGTCTCTTGGATCAAGATGACAGTTGCCACCACAGCTTTCAAACACCCAGGCCACCCTTGGCTGATATTGTCTAGTTGTTTCAAGAAGTAGGCCACAGCCCTTCGCTGGTTTCTGAGGTGCTGTGCCAGTACCCCCAGAGCAACATTCAGTCTCTTGTGTGTAAAGAGTTCAAAAAGTTTAGTTAAGTTTGGCAGTCCCAGCGCTGGGGCTGATATCAGAGAATGTTTCAGGTGTTTAAATGCAGCCCTTGTGCTCTCTGTCCACGTGATAATGCCTTTTTTGGCTGCTTTTAGTGCTTCATACAGAGGTTTTACCAGGAGTCCATAATTTGGTATCCATAAGCAACACCAACCTACCATTCCCAGGAGAGCTTGCATCTCTCTCACGGTGTGGGGCTCTGGAAGGCGACAGCTGGCTTCCTTCGGTTCTCTGCTGAGTTGACGATGTCCATGGAAGATCTCAAGCCCCAAATAAATTACTGCTTCCTTGGCAACCTGCCCTTTTCCTTTTGAGACATGGTTTCCACTTAGTCCCAAAAAGTTTAGCAAGCTTATAGTGAGTTGGATATAGTTATGTCATGTCCTAGATGTAATCAATATATCATCAACATAATGAAGAAGAATCCCTTCTGATTCTTGTCTTCTCCAATCTTCCAATTCCTTTGCTAGCTGGTTTCCGAGTATTGTTGGGCTATTCTTAAAACCCTGGGGCAGGACTGTCCAAGTGAGCTGTGTTTTCCCCCATTTTAGGATTTTCCCACTCAAAAGTAAAAATCTCTTGACTTTTTTAATGCACAGGAATGCAGTAAAAGGCATCCTTAAGGTATAAGACAGTGAACCACCCTAATTCATCTGTCAGCGTGGTCAAAAGAGTGTAGGGGTTTGCTACAACTGGGTGTATGTCCTCTATGAATTTGTTAATTGCCCTTAAATTTTGCACTAATCGATAAATCTTAACCTCAGCCTTCTTTACCGGCGAGATGAGTGTGTTGTATCTAGATTCACATTCCACTAATAACCCAAACTTAAGGAACTTTTCAATTATATGTGCCAATCCCCAGGGACTTTCTAATTTTAAAGGATATTGTTTTTCCCTTACCGGTGTAGCTCCTGATTTGAGTGCAATGATCACAGGCTCTCCTTGTTTGGATCTTCTTGGAACATCATTGGCCCATACTATTGGAATGACAGCATTTTCAACTTCTATGGGAATTTTGCCACATTTATCTTGTATGAAAAGTGTGGCTGCTTTGACAAATTTAGTCTCTGGAATTATAATTTGTACTCCCCCTCCCCTGTCAAATTTAATTTTTGCTTCCAATTTCTCCAGTAAGTCTTTCCCTAGCAATGGCTTGGGTGAGTTAGGCATATGTAGGAATTGGTGGGTTACCCAGTGTTTTCCCACTTTGAATTTTAAAGGGTGGAAGAAAGGCCGTGTTTCACTTACTCCTGTGGAAACAATCACGTCTATAGTATCTCGACTCAGTTTCCCTTTTAGAGTATTTAACACAGAATATGTTGCCCCTGTATCTACCAAAAATTCAACATCATCTTTCCCCAGCTTAGCTAGAACCAGAGGTTCTGCTGGGAAAGAAACCTTCGGTACCCGTCATTTCTGGCACACCGCTAGTTGGGGAGTGAGGCTGGGGGTTTCTTTTTCAGCACTGGACACTCATTTTTTTAGTGTCCCTTTTTCTTGCAAAAAGCACACTGATCTTTATCCAAAGGAGAAGAAGCACTCTTTTTGACCCCTTACATGACTTCTCAGTATCATCCTTCTTACTATGCTGGCGTTTGACTTTGTCTTTTGGGTCTCTGCTTCGGTATACTAAGCCACATCTAACAATTTGTCTATATCCTACCTCTCATTCAGTTTTTTCAGCATTTTCCTTATATCGTGTAGCTATGGTGCAGTCTGGGCCCTGTGAGGGGGGCTCAGAATGGGTGAACTTTCCCTTGCAGGACTCTGTCCCTGAAGGCGGAGCAAAGGAGGAATCAGCAGCATAGCTACATGCATTTACTTTATACTTTCTCCTCCTCACAGAGTCTTAAGCTTTGTAACAGGTCAGCTTGGTTTGAAATTCTCTCTAACTGTATTGTCATTAGTCAGTTTGAATGTGTTCTTCTTCTGAAGATGCTCCATTGGTTTCCTCTCATGCATCTCTAAGCTCATTGGTTACACTCTGTTATCCCTACCCCTTAAAGCAGCAGAGAGAGAGCAGGTAGGAGTCCTTTCTGTTAACTCCCCTTCAAGCTTTGTTCGCCCTGCCTCGTCGGCAGAGACAAATAAAACTTGGAATAAAAGTTACAGAAGTCCAATTCTTTCGTCCTCTTGCCCTCGCTGCTACCTTAAAGAAGCTGCCTGTTGTGAGAGAGTGGTCAAACTGCTTCTGTGCACTGAGAACCCAGGAGATCGCGAGCCCAGCTGAATCCAGGCAAGGGCAGGAAAAGCGATAATATCGTCTGAAGATTGACTTACCAACAGGTAGACTAGGTGAGCCTTTCCTTCAGTTGATTCAAGATTTATATTCGTGTATTTGCGTGCAGTCTCTCTTAATCTGTTCAAAAAGTCTGTTGGGGATTCATTCTCATCTTGTTTTACTTCATATAATTTAGACCAATTTATAGCTTTGGGAGTAGTGTGTTTCATTCCAGAAATCACCCAATTTTGATAATGTTTTAACTTTGCCATGTGTTCTGGGATATTTGGATTTCATTTTGGGTCATCTGAAGGGAAGACTTCACCTACTGTCTCATGAATAATTCCAGTTACTCTTTGTGCATCTATGGCAGATATTATAGTCCTTTTAACCATCTCTTTCAGTTTCATCAAGCAATGTATTCATCGTACTACCGAGGTCACTCCAATCTGGATTCTGCAATTTAATTGCTTGCTCTACAAGGTTGGCCACTTTTAGGGGATCTTCTTTGTACTTCCCCACTGAGGCTTTCCACTGCTGCAACTCCATTAGGGAAAAGGGTACTTTTACATACACAGGTCCCTGGTTACCAACTGCCTGCCTGAGGGGAGCTTGTATGGCTGGTTCTTCCTTTTTAGACCTAGTCGGTTTAGCCACAGGACTGGGTGCTTCTATAGCTCCTTGTGCCACCTTTCCCCTTCTCCTCTTGGATCTAGCAGAAGCTCCTTCTTCTAGAGATTATCATCTCCAGAGGTGGTGCTGTTGGCTGCAGCCCATCCCGCTGGGGCGGTTCCACGGGCGGCATCCCCTTGCCCCCTGCCCCCGCCTCCAAGGGCGGCCTGGCCAGGAGCCGGGATGCACTCTCCTCCCTGCCTTTCGCCCCCAAGGGCAGTGATTTTGGGAGCAGAGGATAAGCTGCCCCAGCTCGCCTGGTTGACCCCATGGTGGGGAGGGAGCGGTGGCGGAGTGGGGGGTGGTGGCAGCAGCTGAGGCCCCTGTCTCCCCGGTCTCTCTCTGATCACAGGGGCCACAAGGTCTAGTTCTGCCGTCTCTAACTCTTTAATATTGTTAGCGAGTGGCTCTTTCTTTTCATCTTTCCTTCTTTTCCCTCTTAAAAGCATTACAAACTGTTTTTTCGGGTTTTGCAAGCTCGGACTGTTGGAAAGAATCCTAAAAAGTTGTGCATACTTCAGTTCATCCCACCGGTGTTCCTAAAGGAGCCGAGACATCAACTTTGAAGTTAAATCTCCCTCTAAAGTGCCAAATTGGGGCCAGGTCTCTCCTTCACTTAATTTATAGGTGGACCACACTCATGTAGATAGCCTAATGAATTCTCCTTTTTAAGGGCTGTCCTTTTGCCTGTCAGTGTTTGCCAATGTTGTAGTGCCAAATCTAATGGGGAACCGCTAGGTATTTCCATCTCCTCCTGACCCGAGAATAAGCATTCCATATTTCCCATATTACAAACTAAAACTGCAGAGAAAAGACAAATCTGATAGCGAAGCAAGAATCGAACTGAGAAATCCAGCTACCTGCACTGGAATCTATAGGCTAAAAGAGCAGAAAGAGAGAAAAGCACACAGTGCACGAAAAGTTGTTCACTGGTCTCGAAATCTCATCCTTGGGATTCGCATGGTTGAGTCTTAGCACAGCACGCCACTGCTAGCTGCAGACTGAGACTCGCCACTAAAGTGCCAAGGTTGAATTCGGGAGGGCGTTCCCCCCCTCCTTTCAAATCAAATCGGCCAGCGACCGCGCCTCGCTGCCGGGCTGCCGGTCTGCGGAAAGTGGGGAAACCACAAATGATCGAATGAACAAATAAAAAATCGCTGTGGGGGCCCTCTTGGCCCCTTTCACGCCCTAACAAAACCACAAAATCCAAATGGTAGCAACAAAAATACCACTTTTCCAGCTGTTCAGTTACCTCTTGCTTCTGTGTTGGATTCTGGGAACCCCCATGTTCCTGGACTGCTGCTGAGATCCCTCGTAGAAATGCCAGCAAAGGGGGTCTTAGCAAGGATATTACTTGGTCCAGGAGATGTTTTTGGGGGTCTCTCATCCTGGCTGGGATTGTCAAGTAACTGTTGCCTTTTTCTACCTAAAATTAGAAGTTGGATGATGTTAAGAGGGTAGGAAAAGCAGTACCTTTATTTGGAGGTCTTCCAAGGGTACAAAGCAGAACGATCAATCGATCCCARCAGCCGCAGCAGYAGYCGCCCCACYGTACCYCCATCRTGTAYTGTACYYCCAAWGGACTCTAGCAYTTTTWTAGGTTTATAGCAAATTAACATAGTTGACAAAAATCTCCCAATTAGAAATACGGTTAATGAGGTAATTCCCCCCTTGGTTCAGCCTCCTACTGAAGCCCGCCTAACACTGCTAACTCTACTGTTGTTTTGGCTTTTAGGAGACATGGGACAGAGAAACGTCCCTGGTCCCCAGGACACTAGTGGTGATAAGGTGACATAGGAATTTTATTTTGACTATGGGATAGGGAAACTACTAGCTTAGGAATTTACAAGTTTATAGGGTAAAGGCTATAGGGCTACTAATATATAAAATGTATGAAAGTAAAAATCCTATTAATATAAAAAGCATAAAAGTAAAAATCTCTTTGGCATCACCTCCAATTCTCCTTTCCAGCCTGCTGCAGGGAGTGGGGGAGGGGGAGGGGGGAGCAAGCGAGTGGTGCATGGGTTTCAGTGGGAATACTTAATTTGGGAGTACCATTCTTAAACCACGACATAATCTTGCAAACTCCTGAAGAAAGTGGCCTACCACCGAGAAAGGCATCCAGTACCTGAGAGAACTAGAACTGCTGGAAGCCATCTCATCTACGGCAACCTAGAAAACTATGAGGTCTCCAAAGATCCAGAGGATATCCTGTGCACATGGGCCATGTGGAGGAAGGTGATTCAAAGTGCCTCTGCATCATATTCTAATAGCTTGGCAAGGAAGTATTGCCCGGATATGCTTACACCAACTGTGGAGAGAGCGTCTTCCTGGCTGCAAAATGCTGAAGAAAATCTTTGTACCTCCTCATCCCTGCAGGCCAGTGCCTCAGCTGTCAGGAGCAGCCCAAGAGATTGGTCCTCTCCTGCCCTGGTGCCTTGGTTTAAAAGACAGGTGTCTGCCAAGGAAGGCGAGAATCTTCCTGCAATGGAAAAGATGACCCCCTCCCTCCAAATTACTATAACCTTGAAATTACAGGGCTTTCAGGCAAAGATATGGGAAAAAGAATAACAGTTCTTTACTAGGATGTATATATATAAAACAAGACAACAGGAACAGCAACAACAACAAAAACATAATAACCGCCTTTTCTTTCCTGTCAAGCAATTTCCCTGTTGGTGTAGTTGCAATCACAACTGGCAAGGGGCGCTGTTGGCTCCTGGCAAGGCAGAGGGGCTGCCATGGTTCCCCCGTGGCCTCAGGGGCGCTCCGGCGCAGGCTCGGGAACCTCCTGAGGGGGTGATGGGAGCTTGGGCGAGGGAAAAGAGGGGAGATGGCTCCCTTTGCAAAACTCACAGGGAGCAGCCAGTCTCAGTACCACTCCAAGTAGCAAGCTGAACTGCAACAGTAACCTCGGAGCAGTGACAGGAACAGCAAAGGCAAGCAGACTTGGGGCAGCAAGCCAAAGTGTAGCAGTAATCCGGAGTGGCAGCAGGGACAGTGGAGGCAAGCAGACCCAGGGGGATGACGAGCTACAGTGTAGCAGTAACCCTGGAGCAGCTGAAAGCTCCCTGCAGCACATCCGACTGTTGTCCCTGACTGCCCAGCCGAAAAAAGGGCAGAGCCCAGCCCCCACCCCCCCAGACAAGTCTCGGTTGGCCCCCGACCTCTCGCGGTATTAATCACAACTCCAGAGAGCTCACTCCCCAGCCAGAGAGCTCACCCCCAGCCAAAACTCCTGAACTCTGTTCCTCTGGCTGAGCCATTATTGTGGTATGAGGGAGTGCTTGGCCATGTTCTTTTCTTTCTTAATTACCCCCATTTGTTTCCTAGGCAACCCCCTCCCT
Organism: Amblyornis subalaris; assembly: GCA_018881555.1. Lineage (NCBI taxonomy): Eukaryota > Metazoa > Chordata > Aves > Passeriformes > Ptilonorhynchidae > Amblyornis > Amblyornis subalaris. The sequence goes on from JACAXG010000297.1 coordinate 325,501, forward strand.
TCGCAGAGTCTTCCTTTCAGATGGGACAAAAATTCCCTGAAAAACCCAAACCCACAACACCCGGTCAGAGGGAAAGGAAGCCCCAGGTACATGCCGCATGGTGCACTCTGGTTTTTCCTGCTTGACCAGGAGTTGGACATAAAGTAGGATGATGAACCCACCTTTCATCTGGAAGCCCATGTACGTGAACTGAGAGGGAAAAGAGCTGTTAAGAAGGGGTCATCCAAAATGACTGTCAGTGTAGTTGCCACTGAGACACAAGGCGGCTATCAGTGATCTCCCACATAGAAGAACTGAAATCACCTCCTTTGACCCTGGTGAGGGGACTTCTGGTCTGGTATTGCAAAGGTCAGACAGTGCACACTCCAGGGAGGAACATGAATAGAGGGTCCTTGCCTTCACCTGTCACCAAATTACCAAAAATCGGGTAAAATCAAACTCCTGAACACCAATTTAGTGTTAAAGAGGGCATCATTTATTCAGGTGTCTGGAGTGGCATGGGAGATAACTCCTCCTAACATACCCCCCAATTTCTACAACTGTGTTGCTAATATACAGTCATATATATTATACATATTATAATTTGTCCATTACCATAAAACCCTCCCCATGTTCCCCAAGTCCCCAAACTCAGTCCTTGTTTTGGCTGTAGCTGCATTCCTGAGCCAGATGTCTCCTCTTTATTTTCCAATGTCCTTGTTTGGATAGGAATTTCTGCATGCCTTTTTTCTCTGCTTAAAGCTCACAGTCACAGGAGAAATTGAATTAACCTTTTTGGCATCACAGCCAGGAGGAAGAAATGGATGACTGGATATACTGGACTGTATGGATTCCATGGCCTGGCATGCCAGATCCACAGAAGTATAAAGCTTTAGCAGATACTGGTGCACAGTGCACAGTGATGCCATCAGGGTACAGGGATACAGAACCCATCTGGATCTCTGGAGTGACAGAGAGATGCCAAGAATTGTCTGTATTGGAGGCTGAGGTGAGCTTAACAGGGGACAAGTGGAAAAAGCACCCCATTGTGACTGGACCAGAGGCCCCTTTTATCCTTGACATCGGCTCCCTCAGGAGCAGATACTTCAAGGACCCAACAGGGTACTGATGAGCTTTTGTCTAGCCACCATGAACTCAGAGAAGATCAAACAGCTATCTACCCTGCCTGGCCCCTCAGGAGATCCCTTCCTTTTGAGATTGTTTCAAGTTGAAGAACAGGACAGTGCTCCAGCAGCAATATCACACAAACCAAGTCTCCCTGGCTCCCATCCATGAGCTGATTCATCAACTGGAGAGCCAAGGAATGATCAGCAGAACTCTCACCTTTTAGTAGTCCCATACATCCAGTGTAAAAGTCTGATGGAAGGTGGAGGTTAACAGTAGGCTATTGTGGCCTGAATGAAATAGCACCACCACTGAGTGCTACTGTAGTAGACATGTTAGAGTGTTGTAAGGTATTTGAGCCCTGAAATGTGCCCCAGCCAAACCATCCTCAGTTATTCTTATCAGAGCCCTCAGGAATTCATCAAGGTTACTGAAATGTAAACTGCGCTAAATTGGGAAAGAAAAAGCTGAAGAACAGAATACCAAGACAGCAAGAAATAGATAAAGAAAGACTGTGCCACACTGGACTAGAACCAACCATATTTTCTGGAAGGTGCATGCAGAGCGCATGGACAAGATAGAGGGACCAATCAAGTAATGCGTGATCGAGTGTACAGCAGTTGTAAAATGTATAAGTAGAGTGTAATGTAAACAATACAGCATCTTCTGCGTAATCATATTGATTCGTTGTTCAGAAGTCCTGAGCTCCTGCATGCTGGTGACCCCGTGACGTGATACATGCTGCGATAATGAAGCAGACGAGGTCCTTTGGATTCTGAAGGGGGTTCTGCAGAGTGAAAAGGTGGGAGGCCCCGGTCGGAGCCTGCCGCGGCAGGACCGCGGCGGGGGGAGTTGGAGGACGACTCCATTGGAGTCCGGGAGCAGAAGAAAGCTCCTGGGAAAAGAGCTCCAGAAAGCGTACGCTGCAGCGGGTACACCCAAAGAGGTGAGCGACTGGGGGCTGGAGGATGGGGAAGGGACTGTCAAAAGAAGAACAGGACACCTTCAGAGTCCTCCAGCGTATTGTCTCCGAGAGAGAAATTAATTATGACCCAGAGGTCTTGAAAAGACTGTTAAGATGGAGTCAGAAGAGAGGATTTTTTGCCACCCTCGGGAGTGTTGTCAGCGCCCTTGAATGGGAGAGGCTGGGAATTGCTCTCTGGGCTGCTGTAAACGATGGATTAAAAGAAACTAAGAGACTTAGCATGGTATGGAAGTTAATAATAATGGTGCTAAGGCAAATTGAAGCTGAGAAACCCCAGCGGCGGCTGCAGCGGCTCCGTCCACGGCCCTGGCAGAGCGCCCAGGAATGGCAGCAGCTTCTTTCCCCCCTTTTCTCCCCCCGCTGCTGTGTTCTCACTGTGTATCACCAAGTCGAAGAGAGCGGCAGGGGAAGGCGAGCCCTGGCACCCATCCCGCGCTCCGCTTGGAAGACTCGGACACCTGCACTGTGTGGGGGGGGGGCCGGGGGGCCTGTTCAGGGCTATGCAGTTCCATCCGTGCATATTTTTTCAAAAGTGCCTTTTTGACTCACGGCTTGTTAACAACTTAAATCACATTCACAGTACAGACATCGCTTTTGTGTCAGAGACAGCTGAGAAACCTTTCTGTATGTGTCGTCGTTGAAGTGAAGAGCTAAAGTAAGCTGCAAGAGGACCATATGTTTACATTTCACAGTTAGGAGAACTGCTGTCTCATTTTGAGCTTCTGGAAATACTTAATTTGTTTTAAAATGTGTTCTACTGCATCTCAGGAACGTTTCTGGCTTTTGTTAGAAGTAACTGTATTTTTAGTAAGCTGCACTTTCTGTCAGGATTGTTTATTGGAGAGATTATCTCTACACGCCAATAGAATTACGTAATTCCTTGCTTTGAGGTTGCTTAGCAAGGTTCAAAATTCTTCAATGAAATGCTTATATATTGCATGATTGGTACAACTTGTCATGTAGAGTGTATACTGCCCTTCTAAAGATTTTGATCTAAAAGTTTAGTTGGACTGAATTGATACTGATTCTTTGCTGTCTACCTGCAGAATATTTGCAAACTCAATACCCTCAGAACATCCTTTCTCCTTAGAAATGTTTAAAATTAATGTTAACGGAACAAAATGTGAACCAGCAGCAATTAACTCTAAAGCCTAATGATTTACAGGAGTTGCTGAAACAATTGACTCAGCGAGGCTCATGGTSAATTTAACCACTCATCAATCGAATATTCCTTTCCTCACTCCCTCATTACTGTTATCTCAAAAATTATTTATGACTTTCCACAAGTAAAGGCAGGCAAAATTGTGCCAGTTTTAACACTTTGCTTGCTTTTTTGCCCCACAGTTTTAATAGACTGATTTTATTGCAAATATTTTGCCATGAATATGTCTCATTAGTTTTAATATCCCAAGGTCAATTCTGTCGTACTAACAATCATGAAAGACAAGTTTTAAGTACAATTTGCCAATATACATGCTGTTGTCATTTTTCTGAGTAAAGCTGCATCTTAAAAGACCCTAGCAAACTTCTGCTTATACCAGAAAGATACTGACAGACATATAATGTTGTCACCTCTTTTTAGGTACAGCTGCAAATTGGAAAATCCTGCAGAATTGTGCTTATATCAAGAAAGTCCTGACTGTGATTGCATATTTTCGATAATGTTTATAATTACCATGAGCTATTCGCACAACTAAATCATGTAAAATCACAAGGTCCTTGCCACACCTTTGTAATCTCTCCAGTAAATCCATCCTGCTGCTATTTCAGTTGCAAACCAGTTGTTTACTTGCATATTGTTCATTGATGTTTAACTGTTGTATGACAAGTTTTTGGTAGCTTTTTGTAACGAGGTCAAGATGAGTTAAATTCTGTTGTATCTGAATCTTTTAAAGGAACACWCTCAACTCTGACTTTAGTTTCTTAAATTTAAGTGATGCTGATTTCAAGTTATGCTGTTTCAGTTTTATAAAGTTTAGGTGATGTTAAAGCTAAGTTCTGCTAAGTTTAATTGTTGTTAGATTTAAGTCATGTCGAGTTTAAGTTCTGTTAATTTGAGATTGTGTTGCATTTAAAGTTCTGTTAGTTTAAGGTTCTGTTAAGTTTAATTTCTGACAATTTTAAGTACTCTTAAGTGTTGCTAAATTTAAGTGATGTCGGGTTTAAACTCTGTTACTTTACGTTCTGTTCAGTTTAAGTTTTATTAAGATTACTTTTCCTTCAGTCTCAGCAAGATTATGCTTAAGCTCTGTTAGGTTGCTCTCTTACGTTTAAGTGACGTTAAGTTTGAATAACATTAAGTTCTGTTAAGATATGCCCATTTAATTTGGAGATATAGTTCTTTTGTTATAGGGGTAAGATGGAACTCACTGAAACGATTGTGATGAAGGCCTGAGGACAGGGGTAAATGGGTAACAACTGGATTATGGATATTGGTAACTGTAAGCTATTTAGTGCTTTCTCTTGTTTTATTTTGCCTTATTAATTATGTATACATAGATGCATGAAAGAACACTCTCAGTTTTTAAAAGCATTTACTGTTGCTGTATTAATGATTCTGCTCAGGTTATTAATGTTATAACGTGAATTCACTGACCTTTTATAACGGACAGTATCCCTACGATGTTATTTAATGTCACACATATGCATCCTTTTTTGTTTGTTTGCAGTTTGTTCAAGGTACCATTAACTGCTTAGCTAGAGATTATGACAAAGCTGGCTGCTTTACAAACTTTTACATACCATGGTATAATTATCTATAAGAACTACATACTTTCAAGAACCTTTCCCAACTGCCTTTGGTAAGAGATTTATTTGTAGGATAGGCTAGGGAAGCCCTTCCAGTTAAGGCCTTGGCTCTGGCCAAGCCCTGGCTTTCACTGGTTGGACTTATGTCAGCAGACCCAGATGTTTCTGCTCGAAAATGCAATTAAGTCCCTTTGGTTTGCCAATCTGGCCTTTTGATGCTGGACCCCCTTTTTTCGAGATACGTGGAAGTCCTACCCAGGAAGGCTTTCCAGGTCCTCGCTGTGATACGGGGCGTGCCAGCTAAGCAGACTCTGAGCGATGCTGTAGTGTGTAGGCAAATAATGATATATCATTCTAAATCACTATGTTTTCTTTGTGTGCTAATAATTACATGTATTACCTTGCTTACTTCTGCTCAGTACCTGGCTCACTAACCAAGGGAAGAAAGTACACGTGTCTTATTGTCAACAGGTCTAAAGTGGTTACCTGATCGACTGGATGAACATCGATTGCCTCTGGGAAAATGAGGCCCCGTATGGTAGTGGCTTGGCCTGCAGCTGGAGATGCTGTGGAGGATAAGCCAGCCACACAAGTAACCGAGGAGCCAGTGGGGCCAGGGAGCCCAGGTGGTGTATTAAGTAAAGGCTCTGAAGTCCAGAATCTCCCCCTGGATTGTGATAAAGAGGAAGGTCTCTCCCACCCAGGCCTTGGAGTGGTATGCTCCCCCATTCAGTTGGTTTATCCTTGTCAATCTATGTTCTATATATGGTTATGTTCCAGAATGTTCTCTCTCACTCGACGCCCCATTGGCTTTGTTCCCCTGCTCCTCCCCTCGCCTACCCTTGTTGGTTTGTGTACTGCTACCCCACCTTTTCTCCTCCCCCTAACCCTAATGTGATTGGCCCTCAGTGTTCTCTCCACCCCTATTCAGTTTGGTATATAATCCCGTGTCACCCTGTAGTTAGTGCTCTCCTTCCCTGACCCTTCAAGAATAAACACCTTCTGTGAAACATAAGGAGAGTCCACCTCCGACTCTTTATTCCCGTCTTAAGGCATTGACTGTGAGACTGCTTAACCACCTACGCTGGTGGGATTAGTGGGTGGAAGGCACGGCACTGTACCTTTCCCACCGGCTGTCGCACACCGCACCGAGGTACCGCCGGACAAGCGTGAAGCTTCTAGGAAGGTTGCGGCCACTGACCATCTAGCTGAATGAGGCCACGCCATGACAGCCCCGTACGAGGAAAAATTACCTAATCACCATCCAGCCCTCGTAGCCAAGAAGAACATTTGGGTAACATAAAGTCAACATTTCCAACTAATGGACTTCTTCCTGCCTAAACAGCATGACCCCTGAACTCCAGCCATATGAGCTTTGGGACAGCAGCCAGTGACTTCCAGGTGCAGAAGAAGCAGCTCCCTTTCTGAGGACATTGAACACTATTTTGGTTATTGCCAGATATTTTTATTATTGAGTTTCACCAAACTCAAAGTTGGAGAGAACTTTTAAGATTGGACATGGATGTAAAGACTTTGAAGGGATGTGTTGCATGAATCTGTCTGACCACTCGGAATCTATTCATAAAAGCATACAACAGCTTAAAGAGGGTGTGTCAAAAATAAGAACTGATGATGGAACCTGGCTGGATGATTTGTTTAGTGGATGGGGTTTAGCACCGTGGTTAAAGAAATGTCTTACAACAGGCTTGTACATCTTAGCTGCTGTAATGATATTTCTCATAATAGTACCTTGTTTGTTCCAGTGTGTACAACGAATGATTGACAAATCTATTAATGGGATTTATTTAGTTCAGAAAGAGGGGGGAGATGTAGGAAACAGAGAAGTAAAAGCTAATAGTGGCTTTGATTTACAACCTTGGAAAAAACTTAGGCTATCTTAATTGACAGTGATTTATGGCTTTAACCAGGAGGGTTGCAATTCTGTGTTTTCATAGTGATAAGCAAGAAGCACGTTTTGGGTGTTTATGGTGAAGGGTTTTAACTTTATAGTTTACATTAAGTTATAGTTTAAGTTAAGAATTTAAATGTTACAATAGAAGTGTCCATGAGTACGACATGATGAGTGGTTGGTCGAAATACAGCCACATTGCAGGTGTCAAGTTCTACAAGGATAGGTTAATAAATCAAAACAATAGTCGTTTTAACGGCTTATTGGTCTAGAAGGTTATAAATTGTCATGCAGTGTTGAACCCGGGGACATTCGCCATTTTACGTTTTGTTAAAATCTCACGCCAGTCTGAGACTGATGCCCTGTTTATTTTAGCAATAAATTGTTAAAATCGCTTCTGTCCCACCTCTCTGATTGAGAAAATCTGACGCGACGGCAGGGGTGCTGGAGAAGCACCCCTGAAGCAAGATTTAAGAGGACTATAAAAGTCACAGTTTAATAAGGAAAAAAGAATAATTTAGATTCTTCTGAAAGCCGGGTTTGCCATAAAGAAAAACAAGGTCAAGGGACCTACACAGAAGATTCAGTTCTTGGGAATAAAATGGCAGGATGGACTCCATCATGACCCTATGGATGTGGTCAACAAGATAGCAACTATGTCTCCACCAGCTAACAAGAAGGAAATACAAGCTTTCCTAGGCCTTGTGGGGTTCTGGAGAATGCACATTCCAGGTTATAGCTAGCTTGTGAGCCGCCTCTATCAAGTGACCTGAAAGAAGAACCATTTCAAGTGGGGCCTTGAGCAGATCAAACAGGAAAAAGCTTGTGTGGTAGCTCTTGGGCCTGTTCAGCCAGGACCAGCCATGCAAAATTGTAACGATAGGGCGACACAGAGTTCCCAGGCAGGTGCAAAGGAGAGCTCGTTTATTACAAAAACCAGGCCTTTTTAAGCAGTTAGGCTGTTATCAAAATACATACCATTGTAACACAAACAATAATTCAACCAGTCACCATAAGCCACAAGGTGATCACACAAAGATTATGTAACTTGTTTTTTCTACTTCTAAGCCAGCTGAGCTCATTCCCAGAGGCCTTTTTACTTAGCCGAAGTAACAGAAGTGAGCCATGATTTTACAAGAGTAACAAGGCCTTCATTTTGTAAGGTTTTACCTCTTCGCAACATCTCCCCCTTTCTTTGTTTTTTGTGTGAAGGTTTTGAGTACCCGAGTGTCAAAACAGTCTGCACCTGTAAAGCCATTATATTAAGACTATTATCGATCATTTGTTGCACACAAGATAAGATACATAGGATACAGATCACAATCAATAAAAACCCATCAAAAACAACCATGCCACTAACAAAGAGACCCACAGCATAGGAATACAAAAGATAGTGTCCAATGTCCCCAGGATGAGAGCTGTTTCCTCTGCACTTGGAAGTAAATGGCTACTGTTCCAAAGCTCATATGGCTGGAGCTCAGGGGCTGTGCTGTTTAGGCAGGAAGGAGTCCATTACCTGGAAATGCTGACTTTACGTTACTCGAATATCCTTCTCAGCTACGAGGGCTGGATGGTGATTACATCATTTTTCCTCTCACGGGACCTTGTCTTCTCGGAGGCGATGGATGTTTGTCCAGTCGAGCAGGTGACCACTTTAGACCTGTTGGCAATAAAACATGCGTACCTTCTCCCCTAGGTTAGTAAACCAGCTGGGCCTTGCCATTGCACACCTGATTGCGGATCCTTACGTAAAACTTTTAGAAATTGGTTCCCCACACACAAATCTTCAGGGCAGTATCACTCTGCCGGGCATCAAAATTGATGATCAGCCTGCAAAAACTTTAGTGTAAATAGCCCATTATGTAAATGTTTCTGAGGAGCCACATTCCCCCTTCTTTGTTGTTTTTGATAACATATGCATCTCTCACTATGAACATGAAGGCACTATAAAAGTAAGACAATACATGTAATAAAGCAAGAAACTCACGCCGAGCAGAAGTAAGGTAATACATGTAATCATTAGCACACGAGAGAGAGCATAGTGATTTAGAATGATACACCATCAATTGCCTAAATACTGTAGCATCACCAAGAGTCTGCGATAGCTGGCGAGCCCTGTTTCAAAGTGAGGACCTGGAGAACCTTCCCGGGCAAGGCTTCCAGGCTTACCTTGAAAGGGAATCCAGCTTTTAGAAGGCCAGATCGGCAAGCCAAAGTGACTTGAGTACATTTTTAGTGCAGAAACACCTGGGTCTGCTGGCATATGTCCGACCAGTGAGGGCCAGGGCTTGGCCAGAGCCAAGGCCTGAACTGGAAGGGCTCCCCTAACATATCCTACAGACAAACCTCTATCAATGGCAGTTGGGAAAGTTTCTTGAATGTATATAGTCCTTGCAGATAACTACATCATGGTATGTAAAAGTCTGTACAGCAGCCGGCTTTGTCATTTATCTCTAGCTAAGCAGGCAATGGTACCTTGAACAAACTGCAAACAGACAAAAGAATGCATGTGTAACATCAAATAACATTGTGGGGATAATGCCCGTTATAAAAGGTCAGTGAATTCATGCCATGACATTAACAACACAATCAGAATCGTTAATACAGCAACAGTAACTGCTCTAAAAAGTCAAGAGTATATTCTTCCACACATCTATGCATATATAACAATTAAAGCAAAATAAAAGCAAGAGAGAAAGCACTAAAGAGCTTACAATTACTGATATCCATAACTCGGAATTGTTACTAATTTTTCTGTGTCACCTGTGGAAGATTGAACAGCAAAGAGTGTTATAAATAATTATCTCAAGTGACCAATGTAGAACACTTACACCCATAGAATTATCAATGAAAATTAAGGATCTAAGAAACTGCATCTTCACATATTTTTACACAACTCATTATCTTATATTCTTAAATAATTGCTTACCAAGTCTCCATCATAATTGCTTCAGTCGGTTCCATCTTATCTCTATAACAAAAGAACTGTATCTTTCAAATTAAATGAGCATATTTCAACAGAACTTAAACTTAACATCACTCAAACTTAACGTCACTCAAACTTAGCGTCACTTAAATTTAACAACACTTGAACTGAACAGAACATAAAATTGACATCATTTACACTTTGCAGAACTTAAAAGAACCCAGAATTAACATAATTTCAACTTTGCAGAACTTAAAATTAACATCATTTAACAAAACTAAAGTCAGAATTGAGAGTGTTCCTTTAAAAGTTTCAGATACAACAGAATTTAACTCATCTGGACTCCATCGTTACAAGAAAGCTACTGAAAATTTGTCATACAACAGTTAAACATCAATGAACAATATGCAAGCAAACAACTAATTAGTAAACGAAATAGCAGCAGGATGGATTTACTGGAGAGATTATAAAGGTGTGGCAAATACACTGTGATTTTATGTAATTTAGTTGTAAGAATAGCTCATAGTAACTGCAAACATTATTGAAAAACATCCCTTCACAGTCCCTTCAGCATGATTTTCCAAATTGCAACTGTACTCCAAAAATGACAACATTGCATGCCTTGGCAAATTGCATTTAAAACTAGATCAGGTAAGACTGCTTTCCCATGATTGTCAGTCCAATAGATTTGACCTTAGACTATTAAAGCTAATGGGATATAAATATTCTAAGGATAAAGCATCAAGGGCCTAGTTATATAATACTGCCATAAGTTTTGCACATATATCCATGTTAGATCAGTGGGCATATAAGACTGACACGTATATGTAAAACAGCTACAAAGTCATGGTTCCAGATGATTCTAAGGAGTGTGGTAATGTTTGTTCCACCTGTGATCTATCAATGTACTTAAACTGTTCTGATATCAAGCTCAATTTCAATTCATAAGTGGCAAGGAAGAATGGAATCTACATTTGAATCACTGAATAGCTCTATCTACTCAAATGCTGTCACGTGTCTTTGTGGCAAAAGAATCACAATAAAACTACAGGCAAAGCTAACACAATCCTGCCTGCCTTCCACAGTGGAAAGTCATGAGCTAATTATATATAAACTTTGAACAGTTTTTGCAGGTAACGTTAATGGGCAAAAGAGGGAAGAAATGCTGTAATTAATCGGCAGCTAAGCCTGCCATGGGCCTCACCTGGCTAAGTGAGCCCAGTTATTGTCATCAATCATGCAATGCTTTGACATCCAGGCTTCAAAGTAATTGCTGTGTTTCACATTTTGTTCCATTAGTATCTATGCTAAACATTTCTAAGGAGGAATCTATTCCATTTTCCAAGGGGCCACAATATCTAAAATATGAATCTTCCCACTTGCAAACTAAAATGTAATCCACACAGCGATAATTGATGCTTTGAGGGTTTGCAAATATTTTCCCAGGTATACAAGCTGCTAATTTTCGTAGTAATAGCCAACACCATTATAAGTGAACAAAGAATCAGTATTAATTCAGGCCTAATCAGACCTCCAAATCAGAATTTTTGAAAGGGCAGCACATATCTCACACAAAAAGTCTTACCGACCATGCAATACACCAGCACGTTCACTGAAAAATTCAGTCTGCCAAGCAGTACTAAAGCAAAGAATCACAATGTCATTTGCCTGGACAAACATGCTACATTCACATAGAGATCACTCCAAATCTCTCCAATAAATAAACCTGTCAAAATCCACAGCTCACCAAAAATGCAAAGTTTAAACAAAGATCCGGTCAAAAGTGCCTTAAATATCGGGAAGATAGTCCATGTGCATTCCAGGTTTTGAGTACACACACCATCACCTGTTAACTGAACGACAAACACAGGAGGCTGCGTTTGTTGTATAGCCAGCTGAAATATCTCCGTATTTTAATGCAGAAATCTTGGCATTTCTGATAGCGAAGTGTGGTACTATCAGCATTTCTCCTAAGACATAAATCTGTCGTCTGATCGTGATTTATGAATCCCGAGTCAGGATAACTCCCAAAGGCCAGCTGCATCTTGGCAAGCGGAGGCTGGCAGGGCTGGAGGAGGGCCTGGAAAGGCAGGGGAACGGGAGGGTTCGGGGGAGGGGGGGGGCCCCAAGAGGGCCGGGGTAGTGATGCAGCGGCAAAGCATACAGCCAGCTGGAATGCTGCAAACCTGGGCAGGCCCTGACCCTGGGAGTGGGGGGAGCGGGGGGGGCGGGGGAAGCGGCGGCGGCAGTTGCATTCCGCTCAGCTCCGCTCTGCTCGGCCCTGCCCAGCCTGGGCCAGGGAGCCACGGGTCCTAGAGGGGTGGGTGGGACCCGGTGGGTCCGGGGGTTCAGCAGGCGAAGGAGCCACCACGCGGGGGGGGCTGGCGCAGGGGGGCAGGTGGCGAGAGAAGCACTGCGGAGGGAGGAGGGCTGGCAGCGAAGAAAAACATTTGCAGGGGAGAGGCCGTGGCCAGAGAAGGGCGCTGCAGGGAGCCACCGCGAGGGGGGCTGATGGGGAGAGCCGTGCTCCTAAGACGGGGGGGTCTTCTCCGAGGAGGGGAAGCCTTGCTCCATGGGGGGCCGTTGGCTGCGAGCGCAGGGGCTAGGGCCACCGAAACTGGCGGGGACCAAGGGGGCTGAGACGGCCGAGACTGCTGGGTGCACCGAAGGGACTGTGGGCGACGGGGGCTAGGGGCTGCCAATAGGAGCTGTGGGCAGTGGGGGGGCATTTCTAGTGCCCGTAACGTCATGCTCATGAGTTTGTTAGTCCAAATTGAGGATCGATCCTTTCCCTGGATCCAGTCCTTGGATTTCTGCCCAGGTTCATTATCGGTAGCCCATCCAGCAGTCCCTGGCGCAGCTACGTGTGGGGTTTTTAATATCAAAGCATCTCTCATGTAGGAGACAGTTACAGGGTTGTCTAACTCATAATAAAAGTCTCTCCAATGTGGAGGATGTTTTGCAATATCCTTAAGGTGGACTGACGCTACCGAGACACCCTCCGGGGTCTGGGATACTCACAGTTCTGTGGTTCTTTGTTCAGCGAATACCAGTGACATGACCTTGTAGGCTATGCTGGCATCTTGCTCTGTCGGATTGTAGTTTGCAAATAAAAGTCCTCTGTTGTAGCATGGCCTGGGCTCTGCTTTCTGCTTGCAGTGTAGGGGTCCAGGGTGGTAGGGACCGCTTGGCTGGGTTTATTACAAAATCCAGGCCTTTTTAAGCAGTTAGGTCGTTATCAAAATACATACCATTGTAACACAACAAACAATAATTCAACCAGCCACCATAAGCCATGAGGTGATCACGCGAAGATTATGTAACGTGTTTTTTCTACTTCTAAGTCAGCTGATCTTGTTCCCAGAGGCCTTTTTACTTAGCCCAAGTAACAGAAGTGAGCCATGATTTTACAAGAGTAGCAAGGCCTTCATTTTGTAAGGTTTTACCTATCTGCAACACAAAATATACTCTACACTGCAGCTGGAGAGCAGGGTCCCACATGTAGCCTCTGGCAAAGGACATCAGGAGAAACCCGAGGTCAACCACTAGGGTTTTGGAGACGGGGTTATCAAGGATCAGAAGCCCACTATACTCCAACTGAAAAAGAGATATTAGTAGCATATGTGGGAGTTCGAGCCACTTCAGAAGTTGTCGGGACAGAAGCGTGTCTCCTCTTGGCACCGTGATTGCCTGTGCTACACTGGATGTTCAAAGGAAACAAGCTACCTTCCCTTAAGTTTTAACCATTCTCCTTTCACCAATAAGGAGAGACGAATGAGTGAAGATATAACTGAAAAAATAACAGTTTACTAAAATCCAAAACAGCAACAACCAAGATAACACTGATAAGCACGCTATACAAAGGTGCTGAATCCCATGGACTCCTTGTCAGAGACAGCAAATAGTCTGTTTTGAGACATCTTTGAGTGTGGAGAAGGGGGCAGATCAGACCGTACCTTGGTGGGGTAGCGCCCCACCCCCATATTCCCCCCATCCCTGCAGTGCCTGTCCATCAAGGGACACTGGAGACAGCCCCTCAGTGTCACCTTACCCACCCTTGAGTGGCCGAGACACGGGAGGTCCCACCTGGGAGGCAAGCCTGGAGGTGGGGCCAAGGTTTTAAGAAGCCACACCACGTGGCTACCTACCTCCATCTTGGAGAATAACATTGCTGGAACCCAGGAGTTGGTAGCTATGCCTGTTTTTCTATATCTTTCCTATCTTTCTGTTTTCCTCCCTTTCTTCTTTTTCTAACTTTCCTCTCACGGAACATAACATCAAATGGGCTATAAGGTTTTTCTATGTTTAATGAGCTAAGTTTATGCTGGGAAAAGTGATGTCGTGTACCATTTATTCTTTTGCCAATGTTCCCTAATTTGCCATAGTTCTGCCAGTAAACTTCTGTGGTTTTTTTACCTCTTGGGAAATTTTGGTTGAATTTTCTCTTTGCGCCTACCCAGAGAAAAAGAATCTTAGTTCAGCCCTAGGTTTGGGTGACTGGGGCATAACATTTAAATTGGCATAGTCGTGCAGGATTTTCTGGTTGGCGAAGAGGTAATTTTGAGGAGAGAAACTGCTAGCTGCAGAAAGGAGAGAGAGAGATTTCGGTTACAGCCGGTGTCCTCCGGCAGACAGGTCATGGCAGACCTGGATTCCTCTCCGATTACAGATTTGCTGAAAGCTTATAAATCTTGCCCAGACCCAAGCAGGGAAATTTGGGCTGAGATTAACTGGCATAACCTGCTGTTAGTCGCGGAGAAAATCAAGGAATTGGCAAAAGAAAAGAAGAAAAATCCTGGTAAGGGAAAAGCCCTGGTCTGTGCAGTGTTGGGAGTGTCCCTCGTGGCTGCTCAGAAACAGCAGCACGTTGCAAAACACCGAGATAGGGAGATAATTGCCTCATTAACAGACATAACTAAAACCTTGGAAAGCAGCCTCAATGAGGAATCCGCCCACCAGCAGAGGCTGGAAGGGCTATTAACTGTTGAAAGGAAGGTGATTGAGAACTTGAGACACCAATTAAACGAATCTTTCGAACGAGAGAAACAATTACAATTGCAGATTGCCCACATGGGTGGGGAGGTGGAGAGCGGGGCGGGGTTTTCAAGCCTCTTTAAGGAGGAGAATCTCAGGTACGGGGGGGGGGGGGATGTCACCTTCCTGCACTCCTGGGAGGAGTTTGTCTCCGCAAGGACAAACCCCTCCCCCTCCCCCCAAGCTCCAGCCGTTTGTAAAAACTGAATTCATATATGAAGGCGGAGGGAAAGAGGATGGGGTGGAACCCGTTGTTATAACTAGTTACCTTACAGTGCAACTGAGCTGGCGAAACTGCAAGAAAAATACAGTAGACTTGCAACAGAAAAGGAAACAGACTTTGTCTGGAGAATTTCCCTCTCGGAGACAGAATTAGGCACTCAGAGGAGGAAGCCTAGGGGTTTTGGGGCCCCAGTGTATTTTTAACGATGCATGATGTCAGGGAACCTTGGTCTTTGACTCAGAGGGCTGCATTTTTTGTTGGAAGCTTGGACCCGTTGGAAAGAGGAGAATCCATCTCTATCCCCACTCCAACGTTGGATAAACTCACCGAGAGTGTGCAAAAAGCTGCTTGCCTGGAACTAATACATGAGAGGAAGCTTGTACCCCACCAGCCCCCCCCATGTTGTTGATTGCTGACCCAGACAGGATGAATCCCCTCATAAAAGGCTTGCATGACTCATTAAAGCTGTATGTTGCTCAGTTACAAGATCGGCTGAGAGCTGCTCGGGTGGGGGGGCCAGAGGCAGGACCTGGCCTCACGTGGGCAGAAATAACAGAGGAATTGGAGAGTTATGGAAGACAGGTGGGCTTGAGTGGCAGTAAAGTAAAAAATCAGGCTGCTGTCTGGAGGGCGGAACTGAGGGGAAAGCCTTCTCCATTCAAAGAGAGGGACCAAGAAGGTGAACCCCTGAGAACCCTACTCTGGCAGGAGGGATTGGAAAAGGGCATCCCTCGGGAATTGATGGATGGACAGCCTACCCAGAAATTACAAATGTTGGTAAAATTGTGGCGGGCAAGGGATAAGGACCCCCAGGAAGGTCCCCTTGCCCCAGTACCTTACAGGCCAGCAGTCTCCACAGCCCTGCCAACAGAGCTGAATACAGCTTATGCTGAGCCATCAGGAAACTGTGGGCACTGTCCCCTTGTAACGGGTTAGCCTGAGGGAAGACCCCAGATCCCCAAATCATATTCTTTAGAGGATATAAGATGGCAGAAAACAGGCCCCAAGCTTAAAAATAGTAAAATAGTTTTATTCATTAACACTAATAAGCTAAAAATAAAAGAATAATACTACAGATATTAAGGCAATACATAAAGATACATTTCCCTTCTCCCAAAACCCATCAGTCTCACCTTCTACTGAACGCATGAAGTTAAAACAAAACATGGGATTTTTAAGGGTCCTTCTTAAATACAGAAACAAAGTCTCTCTCTTCTGCTGCAACTGGTGTCAACGAGCCATAGTCCCACCCGGGAAAACCTCCTGCAGTGAGAAAACCAGTACCTCTCCCAAGAAACGGTTCATAGGGTGTGTTGTTTAAGGATAAGATGCGTTATTTCCAATCTAGATAAAAGTAAAAGGTCCTTCTCTTCAATTTCCACAATTATCTCAGCATCTTCGCCCTTCTAACGGGCCACTCCTCCTGTGGTGTGGGAAACAAACTCTCCATCGCCCCAAAATATGTTTCATGGCTTATAGAAGAATAGTTAAATTGCATTTAAAGCTCATTAAGGCTTACAGAAGAAAAGTCCCAGCTGTACTTTTGATGTATCTTCTTCCCTCTGACTCCGGAGTACCACCATAGCAGGTTCCCGGCCACATGGCCTGGCCATGTTGTCTTCTGTCCGTGCGACCGTACCCTCTCTTTCTCTCCAGCTTGGAAGAAAGGCTAGCATCTGCAGAATTACCTGGGACTCTGGAAAGCTGATTTTACTTGGATTTCTGCCACATGGTGGTTTCTTAGCCGGTTGTAGCCACCGTTGAAAAAATCAGGGTCGCGCCAGCCGCGAGCTTCCCACTGCCGCCGTGGTAATTTGCATAAGCGGCTAGTAATGTCCCGCCAGGGTATTGCAGCTGTTTGCACGGCGCTGCCACCTCCCAGTAACGGTGCCACCTGAGGGCCGGGGCCAACCCGGAGCGGCGTCCGCCGCTTCCTGCAGTCCAGGAGGTTTTTTTTAAGATGGATGAACTTCCGGCGCCACTTCCGTCTTCTTCCTCCTCAATATGCAAATTTCTCTAGGCGAAACAACTGTTCATTGGTCCAAAACTTCATCCAATTACAACTCGTGACATGCCTCTAAGTGGGCAGGGGGATGGCAGAGGCAAGTATATTACAGAGCTCACTGCAAACAAAAACATAGGTATGTTGGTAACTTTTCCTCTTGTTTCTTTGCAAAACCCAGCCATCCTTTTAGCAGACACAGAGGCTCTGTGGTGGTGCATCCCCCCCCTTTTCCAGGCCGCACTGCGATCTGAGAAATGCTTGTTAGGCCTCGGCCTTGAGAAAAAGCACCTGGGCTTAGCTCTTCTTGAGCTTATCAGAAACACTGTCTGCTCCCAGGAACTGCTGTTGTCTAACGAGCTCCTGTTTTCACAACATCCCTGTACTCACACTTTCAAAGAAAGTGCCGACCCAAAACTGGCCAAGATGAAATATTGTTATGACTAAAGCCCACTCTCTTGCGACCCTATAAACAGCGGTCCAAAGTGAGACCCTTTGAGCTCTCCTGGACTGCAGCAGGCTGTGACCAGCAACCTCCCTCTGAGGGGGATGCCTCTCAGAGCCAGCAAACTCTCACGTTTGCTATACCTGGAGGATCACCGAACGACGATGAGTCCTGGGCKGATACCCTCACTCCTCGAGGCCCGATCCTTCGGGCAAAAATCATCTGAAGTGAGTATTTCACTGACCTCTGAGGGGAATTTTTCACAGGTACCTAGCTTGCACTGACTCTTTCTGTCCGAGTGCATAAATGTGTGCATATGCTACAGCAAATCTGGGGGAAATGCTGCTTTCTTAGATGTTTAAGTGTCTTAGATATCTTGGTGAGTTAGGCCTGTAAGTAAGGTTAAGTTAGTTATAAGCTAAGGTAAATACTGTTAAGTTTGAGTGCTGTTAAGCTTTTAGGCTGCATTCCTTTTTATCCTTGCTTTCACTATTCTTTTGTCACACACATACATACACACACACCCCCCCACCCCCTAGATAGTTCTCAGTTCATTTCTGTTTTGATTGCCTGGATTTCATTTAGTTTTGTTGTTACTTGTTTTTCCTTGGTGTGCCTTAACTGTCCTGTAAGTAGTAGAGTGAATCTTGCTAATGAACTTTGTCGTGCTCTTGCTTAATATTAAATCTGGTTTTTTGCTCATACCCTTGCCGGTGATTTTTTAAGCGATCTCAAACACTCATTCATAACAATTTGGTGTAGTCAGTCGGATGGCAAGTAATATCATTAACTACTTACGAAGGAATGGAATAAGTCCAAGCCTTAGTTTCTCTGACAAATGCGTTCAGGATAATTGGCATGATTGGGAAGCTGTGGAAGAACATTTAAAGTATGCTAGAGGACGTTCAAAGGACAGGAAAGATAAAGGAATTATTTGCAAAATGCTAGGCACCAGTCTAGAAGCTACTAATCAATGCCAAAAAGATGATATTAAAGAGAAACAAGATCTAAAAACTGAAGTGGAAACTAGGAAAGCAAATGAGTTGTTGTCCTTGCAAATAGAGCAGATGAGGAGACAGTTACAGGAGTGTGTTGGTTTTGCAGGGCCTGGTTTTTGGTAGCGGGGGGGCCACAGAGGTGGCTTCTGTGAGAAGCTGCTAGAAGCTTCCACCATGTCCAGCACAGCCAATTCCTGATGGCTCTGACGATGGATGTGCCACTGGCTAAGGCTGGGCCAATTAGAGATGAAGGTAACGCCTCTGTGATAACATATTTAAGAAGAAATCATAACAAAGTTTGGGTTGCAGTTGTAATTATTCCAGCTAGAGAGGAGTAGGAGTGAGAACATGTGAGAGAAACAACAATGGAGACACCAAAGTCAGTGGAGAAGGAGGGGGAGGAGGTGCTCCAGGCACCGGAGCCGAGATGTCCCTGCAGCTTGTGGTGAGGACCATGGTGAGGCAGGTTGTCCACCTGCAGCCCATGGATGTCCATGGGGGATGCAGAGATCCACTCGCAGCCCATGGGGGAGGTGCCAACGCCAGAGAGGGTGGATACCAGGATGTTGTGGTCCCGCAGGAGTCCCAGTGGAGAGAGAGAGGCCTTGCTTCCAGGCTGGAGCAGCCTGTCCTTGGAGGACTGCACCCTGTGGCAGCGTGACCCACGCCGCAGCAGTTTTGGGAGGACTGTCTGCCCGTGGGATGGACTCAAGTTGCAGCAGTTCTGGGAGTACTGCTGCTCGTGAGCTTGGACCCACGTTGGAGAGCTTCGTGGAGAACTGTCTCCCATGGGATGGACCCCACGGTGCAGCAGGGAAATGACTCCTCTCCCTGAGCAGTGGAAAGAAACATCTTGGGTGATGAACTGACCAAAAGCCCCACCCTGTCTCCCTGCACTGTCGGTGGGAAGGAAGGAGGGGTTGGGAGGAGACAAAGGTGTTTTTAAGGGATTATTTTACTTCTCATTCTCTTACTCTGATCTTGTTAGTAATAAATTCATTTTGTATCATTAAGTTGAGCCTGTTTTGCCCTTGAAGTGTGTCCTCCCAGTCCTTATCTCAACTCATTAACCCTTTGTAAAATTTTCTCTCCTCTGTCCAGTTGCAGAGCAGAGGAGAGTGAGTGAGCGGGCTTTTCGAGGGTGCCTGGCATTTGGCCAGTGTCAAACCACGACAAGGAGGAACAGAAAGAGAAAAAAAAGCTGGGAGAGAATGTTGAGCTAATGCGTATGTAGGCTCCAAAACTTCCTGACATTGTGCATATTAGAAAATTAATTGCATCTCCTGAAGAGTGGGATGGTAACATATGGGGCAACCCCAGTGATAACAAACTAGGGTAAGATGATTTTTTACCTCTTTACAATTCTGTGTATAAAGCCAGACCCATTATAAAAACTGAGATAAGCACTGGACCTCGGGGTGAACAGGGAAATTGTACCCAAAAAACAACCCCGTATGATCCGATTCATATGGTTGATTTACAAGAACACTATGGCTGTAAGCCAGGGGGAACGGAGATTGAGTATTTGTGGCGTGTTTCTTTAACTGGAGGAAATCGAATCCTATTAAGCGGTGAAGAGACCAATGGGTTTTGGGGCCCTGGTGTTATTTTATCTTCTGGTCCTCTTCCCCCAAATGATCCCCATTCAATAATGACCAGAGTGGCATACTGGGCCGGCAGAATGGACGTACGGGAGAGACGAGAGCCTCTGGTAATACCTATTCTTTGTCTGAGCTCTCCCCTGCTATTACAAAAGCTGCCTGTGTCCAAGCCATGCATGAGCATCACCCTATCAATGCTCCTATTACTGCAGATGTGGACTATATGTTGAATCCACTAATTAAGGGGGCCCCTGCCTTACTCAAACCCTACCTTATCACAAAACGAGATGAAATCAGAAGAGATGCAGCCTTTAATGCACAATTGGTCAGAAGTGGAGCAGGAGCTTTAAACCCTAGCGAAATCCCCACCTGGGCAGCATTAATGCATAGTATAATAAATCATGCCCAAGAGATGGGATGGAATGATCTCCCCAGCGATACCAAACACACTAGCCATAACGTCAGACAAACTGACTATTCACGGGAACCAGGACCCACAGATCGTCCGCCTAGAAGTCAGAGGTGGAAGGAGTTATATAATTATGCATTGTCACTAGGAATTCCAAAAGCTGTACTTCAGAGACAGTCTGCTAGTAATATTCAGAGCCTAATTGATGTATTTCTGAAACGAGATGACAATAAACAAGGAGAAAATACTCCAAGCACACAGACACTAACACTGGTACCACCATCAGCTCCCAGGAGGAATAGTAACCCCTTTTCTTCCTGAAATCAGAACTCAAAAACCGGATAAAATCCGGACGGCATCTGGGCCTGCCCATCCGGCAAGTAGAAGTTTATCAATGAATAGATAACAATGGCCCATATTTTTTGATTCCAGTTGGTCCCTGTTGTCAATTGACTAAATTTCTAATAGATACAGGAGCACAAATTTCGATATTAACACAGCATGATGCCAAAAAGCTGGGTGTACAACTTGGATGGCAAAGAGTTAAAATCACTGTAGTAAACAGAACAAGTGTTGTGTGTAAAACTGCTAAAGTTAATTTATGGTTACCGGGGGAGAAGCACATCTTCTACTCACTTTGCAATTAAAGATCACAGTGAAAATATTCTGGGCTTTGATGTTTTGAACGGTCGAACCTGGTGTCTGCTGGACAGCAGCGTGTGGTCCTTCGGTTCCAACATCAACTCTTACCTGGCTGAGAATTCAGAATTTACACTGCGTGTACTCCGCACAGCACCTGCACTCCCTAATTCAAAAATTACTAATGTATCACAATACCCAATCCCTGCTGCAGCACGAAAAGGAGTTTCTGAGGCTATAGCTGATTTGGAGAAACGACAAATCACTTCCTGAGCGCATTCCCTGTATAATTCACTGCTGTGGCCAGTGAAAAGCCATCCAGGCAGTGGTGTTTTACGGTTGATTATCGGCGTTTAAATGCCAACACAGACCCACTAACAGGTGCAGTCCGTAATATTGCAAATTTAACAGCTACATTACAAGCAGCTGCACACCCATGGATGGCAGTACTAGATATAAAAGACATGTTTTTAATGGTTCCCTTACAAGAGGAGGATAGGGAGAAGTTTGCTTTTACCTGGGAGGATGTAGTATATCTTTAACAGACTTCCTCAGGAGTACATTCACCCACGATTGCTCATGCCACACTTGCTGAATTATTACAGACAGTCTCACTCTCCCCAGATGTGAATTTGTATCAATATATAGATGACATTCTAATTGGGGGAGATTCTCGTGAAAAGGTGGAGCAAGCAGCAGCAGCCATATGGGAAGTATTACATGAGGCAAGAATTGAAATCCTACCTGAAAAATGCCAGGGACCAAGTAAAGAAGTAAAATTTTTGGGTACTTGGTGGATAGCCGGCAGTGCAGTAGTTCCTCCAGACACTTTAAAGGAAATTGAACAAATACAGATGCCCCAATCAAAGAAAGAATTACAACAGTTAATGGGAACTTTAGGATACTGGAGGAAACATGTACCTGGATTTTCTATTATTGCTCATCCACTGTATTCACTTTTACGAAAGAGAAAACAGTGGGAATGGAATTCAGAACATGAAGAGGCAATCAAAACCTTAATACTGGAATTAAAAACATCCATCACTGGGACCAGTACACCCCCACGATCCCATTATAGCAGAATGGGGTTTTGCAGAGCATGGTACTTACTGTAACCTGTTTCAAACTGGCCCTGACGGACCAAAGAGACCTTTACTGTTTAGTTCTACCGCATTTAAAGAGACAGAACAGAGATATTCTGAGTGGGAAAAGGGACTCATCCTTAGTTCAAGCAGTGAAACAAGCCGAGAAGATACACCAGGAACAGCCCGTACAAACCAGAGGACCCTTTAATTTGCTGGAGTCTATTTTAAAGGGGACTCCTCCCCCAGAAGGAGTTGTACAAACATCCACAGTCAGGAAATGGTATGCATACTTAATGGCAGTTGCAGAAGGAATGAAATTAACAGAAGGACATACTAAAGTTTCTAAATTACAAATGACTATCAATGCAGATCCATTAGCATTACAACAACTTTTCAAACCCTCACCAATTTTAGATGCACCTCCCCTTACTGAGGGGATGCCAACAGAAGATAATTGGTTCACTGATGCCTCAGCAAAGAGGGTAAGTGGTAAATGGCAATACAAGGCAGTTGCATTAAACATCAATATAAACAAACAAGTAGTAGATGAGGGGGAAGGTAGTGCGCAGGTAGGAGAATTAAGAGCAGTCATTCTAGCAGCTCAAAACGGAGCAAAAATAATTTATGTGGACTCCTATGCTGTTTGGGTTGGTGCTACCCAGTGGCTCTGCCAATGGGAATCACTAAACTAGGAAGTAAATAAATCTCCCATCTGGAGATCTCAAGACTGGCAATTATTATTAGATATAGCCAGAAAAACACCATTTAAAATAGGATGGGTTAAAGCCCATGCCAAGGATAACAAACCAGCCACAAACTGGAATAGAAAGGTGGATGAATTAACTAAAATCAAGGAAATAAAGATAGAAGACTCCTCAAATCAGGAATGGTATCGATTGGGAGAATGGTTACATCAGAAATTAGGGCACGCTGGTAAAGAAACACTTTATTTTGCTGCACAGAGCAAAGATTGGCCCCTAAACAGGAAAACCTGTGAAACTATTCTTACAGAATGCCCTCAGTGTAGATTAAAATTACAATTAGATCATCCTGCTAAAGCACCACCCCTACACATCAGTAAAGCCCTATGGTCCACATGGCAAATTGATTACATTGGGCCACTCAGACCCTCTGCAGGATACTGATACATCCTCACAGGTGTGGAAGTAGTCTCAGGCCTGCTCATGGTAGCTAAATGCCGAAAGGCTGATGGTCAGAACACAGTAGGAGGACTGTCATCGTGGTTCTCAATTCTGCCTATTCCTGATGCTATTCAAAGTGATAATGGCTCACATTTCTCCTGTAAAGAGATACAAGACTGGGCCAAACAGGAAGGAATTCAATGGGTATTTCACACCCCATACTACCCCCAGTCAAATGGAATCAGAAAGAGCTAATGGCTTACTGAAAAAGAGCCTTAAACCACACACAGATGGATGGGATGCTCGAATCCTCAGAATATTGCAACAACTAAATAATCGGTATGGACTCACCGGGAGTCCTGTGAGCAGAGCATTCTTTACAAAACCTGAATCGGGTGCTCCGCCGCCCATCACGGGGAAACATCTGACAGCATTACAACCAGGACAACCTGTTATGGTAAAATCACCACAAATTGGAACTGTGCCTATGGCTAACTAAACCTCATGGTCCACTTGCTTGGGAAGCTACTGGTAACAGTGGTACAAAACACAGAATTAGTGCACGGTGGGTTTTGGGTTTTTCCTTCTTTTTTAATGGGGTAACCTGTCCAGGCCTTCCCCCCCTGCCCCTTGCATCTCCCCGAGACCTGTTTTATTTTTACTTTTCAGAAAATACTACTGGGAATGATGCCAGCATATCTCCACTGAAAATGAAGTTCTCACAGAACAGATCAGTACCAGAATGAACCAGACTGGACATGCATCACCAAGCTTGACCCAGGGGAAAAAGACCCTCAGTTTTCTTATCTGTAGTGGTCACTATGGTAACAGTTGTACCCGCATTTGAGCCTGAATGCATTTCAATGACAATTGCTAATGAAATAAGCTATAATCATACAAATCTAAGAATTCCACCTAATAATGTGAATTTGGCAGAGAGAAATTTCACTATAATATGTGAAACAGAACCTCCAACCACTGAATTTACTGTTTTCAACATACCTCCTTTGAGGAAGAGTAGATGTTAGAAGAAGCTGCTCTGTGAGCATTACATTGAAACAATTAATAGTGAATTCTCTCGGTGCAGGCAAAACCAACACTTCCTATGCTCTCAGCTGCATCCAAGCTCAACTGTGAATACAATTAAGTACACTAGCAATCATAAGGGAGGGCTATGAAAGTACATTGTCCACTGAAATTCAAACGATTATTTGGAAAAAGTAGCAAACTGTTCATGAATGCATTTTGTAAGAATAATAGGGATTTATTTGTGAAAGTAACATTGTCAAGGCCCAAAATATTTGCCTTGACACTGAGCAGAACATTTATCATTTTGAAATACATCCTGATGAAATTCCTGAAACTGTGCTGATATACACTGGAAAGGATTGTGTTTGTATGAGAACTATTTGTGATTCCATACTTATAGACTACACCACTAGAGAAATAAGCAATCACTTAAACATTTGTGTTTGTAATTTTTCCAAAATTAGGGATGCGACTTCAACTGTTCGAGTCCTGTTACAACCCATGAATTACTGCAATCTACCTACACATCCTATCAAGATTTACTACTCTCTCCTATTGGAATGAACTTTGCACTGGTAAAAAAATTACTGCAGCACGGTGATCTGTGTTGACTACTAGAACGCATCTGAAGTGATGGACAAAGAGCTCTAATCACATGATACAGAAGAAATGCACCATATCTTGGAAAGAGTGATAAGAGATGGAGAACATCACCGGTGGGACATTTTGTTCAGGTGGTCACTAATCACCATGAGAATTCTAGATCTAATATTGCATCCCATTGTAATCTTGCTAATTTTTGTCTTGTTATGCTTATTGTTAGAAATGGTCCTTTAGGTTAGACTGTAGATATTAGCTAGACAGGTAACACTATCACACAAACATCCTTGCACATATAATATTGTTCTACTGCACTCAAAGGAGTCATAAAAAGGTAACCTGATCAAAAATTTCCCTCACTTTACAATTGGAACATAATTAAATCTCTGTTTATAGGCACAGAGGCAAGAGGCGATGACACTGCCACTCGGTGTGATGCCAAATTAAGTTTTTACCTTTTTTTGCTCTTATATATTCTCTTTAATTTTAACACATATAGCTGTAGTTTGCACTTTATTTTCCTAGTACTGTTCCCTGCCCTGATAGGCAGGAAGACAAAACACATTTCAAGGCCCTATCCTATCTTGGTTCTCTGGTCTCGAGACCAGCTCTTTGAGACATATTTTTATAAACAAAGTTAGCTCATCTGAGAAGGGGAGGGTTTAGAAGGGATTAGAACAAGGGAGAAATTACCTCACAAATTACAATTCTAATTGGTGACTCTTGTGAGATATGCTAATTTGGAAAATCTATAAAAATGGTATACACGGGGGCTTTTTCGGTGTTTCCACCTGACAAATTGTGCCCCTAAGGATCCTTATAAAGGTAAACCTTTTATCACCCTAACCATATCTGGCTCGTGATTGATTATTTTTTAGGGTCCGACCAGGGAGAGAAAGGCATCAGTTTTTCTGGCGACTCCTCTGGGACAAGGAGGCACTTCTCGAAAAGCTTCTCGGATCGCGAACCACCCCACCCCCCCCACTCTGCCGGAATTTAAGATGGGGGATTTGCGGCAGTCTGAGAAACTGCGAAGTTTCAAAAGACCTGATAAAAAGGCAGTATTTTATTGCTAGCATTTGTGGGTTCTGTATTTAGAGATCTCTGGGAAGTTTGGCCAGGGGGGCCTGCAGCGGGGTGGGAACAGTCAGTTGTTCATCCCATCCCATTCCCGCACAGAGTGTGTGGGGGAGGGGGACGCCCTTCTCCTCACACTGCCTGAAGGCAGCAGCTGCGCAGTGTAGCCTGTGGCCTAGAGGATACAGTGCTGGGAGTCGAACTTCAAAAAACTTCTAAAAGGTTGCCAGTTCGAATCCCAGCAAAGAGGAGGTTACTGCGTGTGTTTTCTTTTGCTTTTTTTTAGTCTATTTCTTGCACTGTCTTTGCTTGTTAGACGTATAGCACATAGCTTAGTTCATTCACTTCGGGAGTGGGAAATCTTGGGTTCAAATCCTCGGTCAGACTCTCCGGCCGGTAACTCTTTTCTCAGTGGTTTTTCTCTGTTTATATAAATAAAATGGGGTGTGTATATTCCAATGGACGCATGGAAATACCCAGTGACTGCCCGCTGGATTTAATTTTTAAACATTGGCATTCCTTAACGGGTAGAAGGACATCTCTAATCACAGGAGAACTGATTTGGCTTTGTACCAAGGTTTGGCCAGCGCAAAAGTTAGAGGGAGGAGGGGGGTGGCCTCGCTTTGGTAGTCTAGAAAGTGAGCTAATAACAGAATTATTATCAGAACTTCGGTCTCAGAGAAGGTGGGAAGAACTAAGATATGCCGAACTATTTACAATATTTTTAAACAGATCAAACGCATATGAACCTGAGAAAAACTGTTCTGAAATGGTTGTACGAGGGAAGAGAAGGAATAAGAGGGAGGAGCCTCTTGTTAGACCAGTCTATGTGGATAAGTAAGGCATGGAAGATGTAGATATGGTGGCCCCCTCTCTGCGCGGGGCAGGCATTCCCCCCTTGCTGCCTCCACTGCCCCCCCTCCACTGGTGGGGGTGAAACACAAATCTAGTAAGATTTTAGTGAGAACTAAAAATTAAGTTAAGAGAAGATAATTTTAGCCAAGTAGTAGATAGACTCAGGTGGAGTTGATGAAGTAGTTAATAATTAGCTGAGAGAGAAACTAGAAGAAAGCCTCTGACTGATTGTGTGTCACTAGAAGTTTGTTCAGCTGCATCCACATGAGAAATAGAGAAACTGAATTAGAGAGATCAGAAGAAAAAAG